>JAWQEG010005488.1:37500-81982 GCA_033782935.1 Petrolisthes cinctipes | reverse complement strand
CTCGTCTCCTTTCCATTTTTTTTTTTTATCTTTATCTCTCCCACTATCAATCTATCTCCTATCTCTCCTTCCTCAGCATACCGTGACCACCAGCAAAAGACCCTCTCACTCCACACCACATTCCTCTCTGGACACACAAACGCAGGCACGGAAATGGTGAAGGAAGAGGAGGAGGAAGAAAATTGTAGATGGAGATACAGGGAGGAGGAAGAAAATGTGGATGAAGATGAGGGAGGAGGAAGAAAATGGATGGATGAAGATTGAGGGAGGAGGAAGAGAAATGTGGATGGAGGGAGATAGAGGGAGGAAGAAAATGTGGATGGAGGTAGAGGGAGGAGGAAAATTGTGGATGGAGGTTGAGGAAGAGGAAGAAAATGTGGAGGGAGATAGAGGGAGGAAGAAGAAAATGTAGAGGGAGATAGAGGGAGGAAGGTGGAGGAAAAAAATAGGGAGATACACATATTATATTCATAGAGAATTGATAGATAAAGAGATTGTCCTATTATTATACATATAAGAGACAGATAGAGATATGGATATATAGACATAAACAAACTCACACACACACACACACACACACAGCAAGCCCATAAGAAAAATATAAAAATAGAACTAAGAAAAAAGACAGAATAAAAAAATATATATATAACAGGGGAGAAGGCCAGATAAAAGAAAAAGAGACAGACTGGAATCAACGAAGGAAAACAATACACGTAAGGAGAGCACAGAGCCTGAACGGGAGGGAGAGGAGAGGTGTCATCAGAGTGGAGTGGGAAGGAGTTCAAATTGGTGTGTGTACCTGTATTAACTTTAAGAGCAGGCAGAGTCTCACAGGGGAAGGCGTGAGGAGTATTAGTGGTGGCGTGTTATGTGGCCCTGGAGGTCTCTGGTGGGTGGTGGTGGTGGTGAGTGATGTGAGGAAGAGGAGGAGGAGGAGAGGAGAGGGGTTATGGTGAATAGTGTTGGTGGTGAGGATGAGGAGAGGGGTATGGGTGGTGGTGGTCTTGTGGTGTGGAATGTTGATAGTGTTGATGATGGTGATGATGAGGAGAGGAGTATGGTGAAGGTGGTCTTGTAGTGTGTGGAATGTTGATGGTGTTGGTGGTGATGAGGAGTAGTGCATGGTGTAGGTGGTCTTGTTGGTGTGGAATGTTTATGGTGGTTGGTGATGATGATGAGGAGTAGGGGGTGAGAGACAGAAGGGACAGAAGATTAAGGAAGTACAGGAGGTGGATATGGCTTTGTAAATGGTGGATACAAAGTACACCTTCAAGTAGTAAAGATCTAAAGACTCTCAACCTCTATTCTCATGTTACCTATAAAATCCACGACAGGTAGATAGATCCTTTCCTCACCACACCTTCCTTCCGCCCTTCCCCCTCAACTTCCTCTTCACTTCCTCTGTCTCTGCCCTTCACCTCCTCTATATCTCTCCTGTCCACTTCCTCTCTCCCCTATTCATGTCTCTCTTTTCTCAATTAATCACTGCAAATCCTCTCACTTCAACTTCATCCCTATCCCCTTCCTTTCCTTCCCTTCCTTCCCCTTCCCTTCCCTTCCCTCCCTCTCCCCTCCCCTCCCCTTCCCTACCCTTCCCTTCCTTCCCTACTGTCTCTCTCCCTCACCTTCCTTCCTTCCTGTCTGTCTGTCTGGGTGTCTAAATGTCTGGTGCTGTAGAAGTGGTTTGTGGTGATGGTGTTTGGTGGATAGTGGTAGTGGGTGGTAGTACTGGTAGTGGTAGGGACGACGGTTTTGAGAGAGAGAGAGAGAGAGAGAGAGAGAGGAGAGAGAGAGAGAGAGAGAGAGAGAGAGACGAGAGAGAGAGAGAGAGAGGAGAAGAGAGGAGGAGAGAGAAGAGAGAGAGAGAGAGAGAGGAGAGAGAGAGAGAAGAGAGAGAGAGAGACGAGTGAGAGAGAGAGAGAGAGAGAGAGAGAGGGAGAGGAGAAGAGCAGAGAGGAGAGAGGAGAGAGAGAGAGAGAGACAGAGAGAGAGAGAGAGACAGAGAGAGAGAGACAGAGAGAGAGAGACAGAGACAGAGACAGAGACAGACAGAGACAGAGAGAGAGAACATAATTAAACACATTACCCAGTGGGTGTATGAGAGAGAGGAGGACCCCCAACTATTCTCTCATTATCCTCCTACTGAATTATTAAAAAAAGCTCAATATTCATGGGTTAGAAATGATTACCGAATTCCTGAGAACTGGCTCTACGTAGAGGGCCATACCACTCATTGATATGGTAGTTAATGTATGTTGTAAGTTAAGGGGATGGTATACTTTTGGTACATTGGAGCGCCCTTGATTCCTCCAAAGTATTGCCAGAAAACAGGACCAGAGGAAACAAAAATAATCGTGGCCTGTTACTTGAAATAGTTTGGAGGAATAAGTTGCTCCGGATTTACCAACACTGTATCCTCCCCTTAAGATAGTTTTAAAGGGCGTGTGTGGTGCTGTTTATGGGATGGAGAGCCACTGGGTCCTATAAGCTATGCCAGGAAACAGATTTGGACCTCGGTATAAGAAAGGTTGATCTGTTTTGTAGCATCATCGCTTGGAGGAATTGGTAGCCTTCGAATGGGGTGCTTTCAAATGCTATGATGATATTCGGAACCCATGATTTCAAACTGTGTAATCATTTTCAACCCCTCTTATTTTTTCATGTATCTAAGTTGTTTATATTATTTCTCTCCATTTCGTCACGTTATTTTCTTAAGGGGAGGTTTTCTTGTTGGTAAATTGGAAGACTACTGATTCCTCCTAACTATATCAGAAAACAGACGCCCTCAATGGTACTTATAGGGGATCTGTCTCGTGGCATGTTTTGGAGGAATCAGAGAACATCTAATTCACCAACAAAACAATCTCCCCTTAATTAATGATGGTCACAGGAAAAAATGGGAAATGGAAGGAAAATTATCACAGAATTAATGGTCAAATCTCGGAATATTCTTAAAAAAAAAAAAAAAAAAAGTGGTTAGTTTTCTTCTGCTAAGATTGTATGGAAAAATTATACCAGTATTACTCAACATTAAATTTATGCCAGTATAAATACCCACTAGGCGTAAATTTAAAATCTTCAGAACCACCGTATACTAACATGAAGCATACGTCCAGAATGCGAAAGAAAATACACACACACATACACACACACATTACCCCAAGATCATGTTCCTGCTTTATTAGACGGTTCAGTTGGCCTTGATGTTGTGTGAAAATTGGAGAACACGTATTAAGGTATACGATGGCTCTGCTGCGTGTCTAGGGAGTCGTCGTAACTGTACAACCACACCATCGTATGCCCCATGAATGTTCTTGAATACGAACGACCCTATGTTGCATGAAAGTTGGTTCCCTCATGCAGTCAGCCACAATATAATGCAACTAAATCACCTGTTGTGGCTGATGGAATTAACTTTTGTGCACCATAGTAAAACCCTTCTCTTTACTCAATATCTACTTTTTACTTTTATCACTTTTATTGCCTGCTTTCCTCGTTACTATTCTTCATTCCATTTTCTTTCAGTCATATTTCCCCTCAACACCATTCCATTTATAAAAAAAAAAATTCTCTTACACCATCCCATGTATATAATAGTTGTTCATATTTTTTTTTTTTTTTTTTTTTTTTCAGTGAGGAGAGGTGCTTCCATCAGTGTCACATCCATGTAGCCCGAAGGAAACGAGGTAAGTCAGGATGTTTCATAGTACTATACATCAGTAGTGGATAGCAGATGACAATAGGACGAAAAAATATTAAAACATTTACTTATACTATTTATATTTTTTTTATTTTTATTATTATTATTTTTTTTTTTTTTTTTTTTTCTTACAAGACCATGCTAGTTTTTGTCGATTTTGTTTCGACAATATGATAATTATGACCTAAGTTATGTATTGACCTGACGGATGTAGGCTATTCATAGGACCTCTTAGTTTATGTATAAAATTAGATAACTTGTGTTGGCAAATTGACGTGCAGGTGGTTTGGGTTGTGTAGAGATTATAATTATAGTCTGTGGGTAAAAAAAATTGGTTGATGAAGCTGACAAAGTATGAAGAACACAAAACATACATCGGCGAGGCGATAATCTGTATACGAAGGCATCATACATACATACAGTGTCTCAGGGAACCACCATCGACGTTACCCTGCCAATCATATATTTATCTTGTTTGTTTGTTATCAGAAGTAGTGTATGTGTGGGTGTGTGTTTGGGGGAAGTATGTACAATCATGATACATGCATAATATCTAACCAGGGACTATAGCCAGAGTGCGGTGGCCAGATGAAGGCAACTGAATCAGACTCCCTCAAATACCCTGGAGGCTAGTCGAAGCAAGCTTGGAGACTGTACATTGGGATTGTAGACGATTCCGTGACTTCAATTTGCACATCCTGGAATAAAAAAAGAAGTACGTGTTATATTGCCAAGTATATATTTATTATATTTTTGTAACAATATCAAAAGTCCTGCATCACGTGAATGAAAATAAGTCACTTAAATAAATCCTATGATCCAATATCGTAGAAACCAAGAGCTATAGTTTATCATGATATTTCGAGATCATTTCATTGACAGGTGTTGCAGGACTGTTGGATGTAACTTTACTTTTGTACCTTCCTTGACGCCTCATTCTTACTCTACAACATTAAAACATCCTGGTTAACTCTTACAAACACGTGTAAAAGATTGTTAAAGCTGTATGTTGTTTCCCGTGTCTACGAAGATTTACAGCTGCCATCTTAAAGACAAAGTCTGTGTACTAATTAGATCAGTAACAAAGAAATTGTCTCCAAAACAGTGAACCAAAACACCAAACAACACCTTCCAATGATGACCCACAACACCAACACTGGAATGAAATACAACACCAAACAACACTTTCCAATGATGACACAACTAACGTTGAGCTACGTGGTATGGTAGCTTCTTTGGTTTGGTAGAGGGTCCACAACAATCCTCTGGAAATTCGGCCACGTTTATGGTCTAAAATAAACACAATGACTGACAGAGTTTCCAAAACATCATTTGTGTTATGTTAGAAGTAGGATGTTTATATTCTGTACCAGCGAGATAAAAATTATAAACAAAGATTCAGTTGCTAAATTACATCAAGTGTCTTAATAAAAAAACGTCTCTGATGAAGGACGAGTTTTACAGTAATCATCTAGAAACTTAATAGTGACGGTGGTGACAATCAAATTAAGTTCCCAAATAAGTATCTGTACAGTTGTGTTAATACTTAACATGTTCACATTATAGATCCAATCCTGCCAATCAGTCCAGTGTGTTTCGTGTCTTCACTCAAAGACAAACCAGAAGGTAAATATTTCACCATATACAGCCAACACAATTTCTCACATTTCGATTTGTTATTATTATAGACACAGTATTGCACTCAGAAGAGTCTTTCCCCTACGAGTATAAGGAGTTTCATAGCAACCGCCTATAAACGATATGGGTCTGTTATTAATAGAAACAATAATATATTTAGTTCCCAGAAATATGCTCGTATTTTTACAATGACCTTTGGTTTATCAGTTCTGTGAATAAGATTTACAGCAACACTTTCATTATCACAATACTAGACAGGGAAACAATTACAGAAGTGATAACTGAAGGCCGTTTGTATTTCTATAGTTTAATAAATTGAAATCATATTGTTTTTAAGTCACTAAGGACGTGCATCACAACCACTTAGTAACTCTGCCTCTTATTGGTAAAGTAAACATACACAGATACAAGTTTACGGTTAAAGGCTGCAGACAATATCAATTGATACAAACAATCCAATCTTTCCCAATGATTGAATAGCATACAATGGAATGATAAGAAATTATTATTAATAGTATCAGTTCTTTACATAATTAAGTACATGCAACTAATTCAAAAAAATATGAGTAATACTATAAATCAGACAAGATTGCAATTTTCTCCAACTTTGAAAAGATGGTAGATATTAGTCACGAACCTACGGTATTGATTTAACTCTTAGAGGTTATACATCAACTCACAAAACCAAACCATTACTGAAGGTCACGTGACGGACTGTAACCTACTGTAGTTTTCATTAGACCGATTAACAATGACTTCAGGTTCGTCACTAACTGCCGACCCAACCCTACAAACACCAAACATTATTATTATTAACTTTTAATAAACTTTACCAATGCCATACATCTATATTATTATGTAAACAAAGAGACATGTAATAGAGAAAAGTTACTACTTCCATGAACTAAAATGGTCACGATATTGTCTTATTCACCAGAAATAATAATATTGGACAACCATTAATTACTTATGAGAGGAATTGGTGGAGAGTCCCAGACCTGATTATCAGACTTTGGTGATGTAAATATTCACTCAGAGCCAGACCAGCAGGGAAAGGTCTCACCTCAAACAATTGTATCGTATTACTATTACAGTGGTTAGACGATGACTGGTACAAAGACTCCATACAGTGTCAGGGAACCACTATCACCATCACACACACAGCCAACGATTTATTTATCCTGTATATGTTATCAGAAATTGTCTCCAGAACAATGTTTACGGTACTAACGTTGAGGTGCGTAATATATAATATTTATCCTGTATATGTTATCAGAAATTGTCTCCAGAACAATGTTTACGGTACTAACGTTGAGGTGCGTGGTATGGCAGCTTCTTTGGTTAGGTAGAGTGTTCACAACAATCCTTTGGAAATTAGGTTATGTTTATGGTCCAATAAAAACATAAAGACTCACCGAGTTTCCAAAACATCATCAGTGTTATGTATCTATGATAAATTGAAGATTAATCTTGTCACTGAAAATTCCCACCAATTATTGTTACCAAATAAAATGTACCAATGATATTATTATAGAACATATTATCAACAGAAGACTGAAACAGTAATAGAATTAATTAAGTTGCCAGATGAGTGTCAGTAATTCTATAAAGACTCGTTGTTGATCAGTTATGTGATGAAGATTTCCAGCCACCTTTCCATTATCACAACCCTCCAGAAGAAACGTAAACACCTACAGCAATGTGAGAATGGAAGGTGGTCTGTGTTTCTGTAATGCAGGTAAACTTTTATCACATTCACACACAGAAATAAGTTCACAGATACATTTACAAACAGGTTCAGAAGAGGAAACTAGACAAACCACATCACAATGTTAGTTTTACAGATTTCATCTCATAACCATATCACCATAGTATTCTGGGAAATATTTATAGAGATAAGGTTATAGAAGGTTGTATTATGTAGACTGAAGGAGTGATTTAGCTTCCTGTAGTTTGGGAGACACAACATAACAGTCGCCTAACATTATCTCAGTGGTAATAAATTTAACACAGAAACAAAGTTAGAAGATGGATGTCTATGTTCTTTACCGGTGATATAATTGTTATAAACAAAGATTCAGTTGCTGAATAACATCAAGTGTCTTGATGAAAGAACGTCTCTGATGAAGGACGAGTTTTACAGTAATCATCTAGAAACTTAATAGAGACGGTGGTCAAATAGCCATAATCAAATTAAGTTCCCAAATGAGTATCTGTACAATTGTGTTAATATTGAACAGCTTTGCTGTGACGTTAAAATATCAAGGTTGCATAAATGGTTTGTTGTAGACTTTGTCATAGTTATCTTCCCTTGATTAAAGCGAGGTAGTGCTGTTAATTATATCACCCCACGCAATGATCAAGGAACATCACATGACATACAGAACACAACACAGATGTACTGTAGAATAGATCATACACCGCTTGACGTCAGTAGATGAATCTGTGTGTGTGTGTGTGTGTGTGTGTGTGTGTGTGTGTGTGTGTTATCGTTGACGTGGGCACCACTAAGGTTCCTGTGTTATGAAATTACTGCATCAATCCTCTAGGAACTGAGTCTGTGATATGGTTATACAAGAAACAAACACACACTGAGTTCCCAGAAGGGTGTCTGCTTTATGTGTCGTCCGTAGATTTTCCATCAAACTTCTCACTCACTGATGCCACCAAACAAAATACACCCATAACATATATTTTGTATGGGTTGACGTACCTTCCAGTTACATAGGTCTTAAAAGATTAATGTTATAGGAGGGGTTACTACATTTGAAAAACCTTTGTTATAAATTAAGCAATAAAGAATCAACTTCTCGAAAATAACTATGAAATGAAAATAATTATTATTTACACACAAATTATGTTCCCAGAGTTGTGTTTGTACTATCAGTAAAGAACTTAACAACCCTGTGATCGTGTATGGAAATTGGAGGCTTCCGATTCCTCCTGACCATGTCACGAAACAAGCTCCTTCCATATACGTGATGCTATTCCATATGCGTGATGTTTCGTAGCAAAATTTGAAGGACTCGTTTACCTCCAATTTTCTGACTGCACCACAGAGTCCCTTAATTGATATTTTATAATGCACCTTCTGTTTCCGTTTTTCTCAGCATCTTCAGATTTATAACATATCCTTTCATCCATTACTTTATCTTCTGTATTTCCAAATCCAATATTCTTTTTCAAACTGCACTTGTTCATTAAAGCAACATTGGCCATCTGGAAAACAGTTCTAAATTGTGGCAACCAAGCGGACGATGTTGTCATGATGCCTTCCCTTGGTAACACAACCGAAGTGATAATAACAACATTTCACTCTGCCAGATTACCAAGGAAGGTCACATGATAATAATTACATACAAATACAGGTATGCCACACTCGGGACGAAGGCAGTATATGATTCAGTTTGTATTTTCATGGTCGTGGATGCCACCATAAAGTTAAATGTGTTCAGACATTTTTACAGCAATCGTCTAGGAATTCAGCTTATGTCGTCAAACAATAAACACAAACACAGACTGAGTTCCCAGAAGGGTGTCTGTTTGGTGTCTGTTTTGTGATGACTCGCAACAGCAGCACTGGAATGAAACCCTTGGACTGGACGATTGTGTGTGTAAGCATGTGTACGTGTGTGTTTAGTCATGAACACCACCTCAACACGAGTATACACACACATACACTCACTCAAACACTTCTACATCCTTCCATCTCTGTTCTTCCAGATTCAGAAATGATGTGAGAACATATTATAGGTGACATAGTTGACTGATAGTGGTGTTGGTAGTTTCTCTTCTGTCCCACTAGATGATGAAATCTTATTTATACAAGTCACTATCAGTAGAAGGCAGCTACATCATCACTCACAGCAAATGGAATATTGTTAGGCATCTTCTACGTTACGAGTTTACGACGATGTAGGGGGTATTTTCTTGACGTGTCGGCGTAGCCAGGATACTTGACGGGCAGCAAGAAGCATCAGATCACCTCCCAGAAAACCCAGACGCTTCTCGTGGAGTTCGTGTCATTCTTGTCCATCGCTGTATCCACTCTGCCACCGCCTTCCCCATGGTACAGATTCATTTTGTGTCCCGGATCAGAACACAAGAATTGACCCCCAGTGTACAGAACGATATCATATTATTATATAGAAATAGACTGTATAATATATATCAAAATATTTTAATTATAACCGAATATGGCAGTTTAGGCGTTAATTGGAAAAGAATCCGTCGTTTGGTCCAGACCTGCCAGCCGGCTGTGCTGATGTAAATATTAACTCAGCATGGCCAACTAACAAGGAAAGACCTCACGACACAACACCTTCCAATGATGACTCACAACACCAGCACTGGAATGAAACACAACACCAAACAACACCTTCCAATGATGACTCAACACCAACACTGGAATGAAACACAACACCAAGCAACACCTTCCAATGATGACTCACAACACCAGCACTGGAATGAAACACAACACCAAACAACACCTTCCAATGATGACTCACAACACCAGCACTGGAATGAAACACAACACCAAACAACACCTTCCAATGATGACTCAACACCAACACTGGAATGAAACAACACCAAACAACACCTTCCAATGATGACACAACTAACGTTGAGCTACGTGGTATGGCAGCTTCTTTGGTTTGGTAGAGGGTCCACAACAATCCTCTGGAAATTCAGCCAGATTTATGGTCAAATACAAACAAAGACTGACAGAGTTTGCAAAACATCATTTGTATTATGTTAGAAGATGGATGTCTATATTCTGTACCAGCGAGATAATAATTATAAACAAAGGTTCAGTTGCTAAATTACATCAAGTGTCTTGATGAAAGAACGTCTCTGCTGAAGGACGAGTTTTACAGTAATCATCTGGGAACTCAAGGGTGATGGTGGTCAAATAGCCATAATCAAATTAAGTTCCCAAATGAGTATCTGTACAATTGTATTAATATTGAACAGCTTTGCTGTGACGTTATAATATCAAGGTTGCATAAATGGTTTGTTGTAGACTTTGTCATAGTTATCTTCCCTTGATTAACGCGAGGTAGTGATGTTAATTATATCACCCCATGCAATGATCAAGGAACATCACATGACATACAGAACACAACACAGATGTACTGTAGAATAGATCATACACCGCTTGACGTCAGTAGATGAATCTGTGTGTGTGTGTGTGTGTGTGTGTGTGTGTGTGTGTGTTATCGTTGTCGTGGGCACCACTAAGGTTCTTGTGTTATGAAATTACTGCATCAATCCTCTAGGAACTGAGTCGATGTTATGGTTATACAAGAAACAGAAACATAAACACACACTGAGTTCCCAGAAGGGTGTCTGCTTCATGTGTCGTCCGTAGATTTTCCATCAATCTTCTCACTCACTGATGCCACCAAACAAAATACACCCATAACATATATATTGTATGGGTTGACGTACCTTCCAGTTACATAGCTCTTAAAAGATTAATGTTATAGGAGGTGTTACTACATTTGACAAGCATTAGCTATAAATTAAGCAATGAAGAATCAATTTATCGTAGAGAACAATATAGATGACATAGTTATAAACAAAGGTTCAGTTGCTAAATTACATCAAGTATCGTGGTGAAAGAACGTCTCTGATGAAGGACGAGTTTTACAGTAATCATCTAGAAACTTAATATTGACGGTGGTCAGATAGCGACAATCAAATTAAGTTCCCAAATGAGTATCTGTACAATTGTGTTAATACTTAACATGTTCACATTATAGATCCAATCCTGCCAATCAGTCCAGTGTGTTTCGTGTCTTCACTCAAAGACAAACCAGAATGTAAATATTTCACTATATACAGCCAACACAATTTCTCACATTTCGATTTGTTATTATTGTAGACATAGTATTGCACATCTATACATCTATATTATTATGTAAACAAAGAGAGATGTAATAGAGAAAAGTTACTACTTCCATGAACTAAAATGGTCACGATATTGTCTTATTCACCAGAAATAATAATATTGGACAACCATTAATTACTTATGAGAGGAATTGGTGGAGAGTCCCAGACCTGATTATCAGACTTTGGTGATGTAAATATTCACTCAGAGCCAGACCAGCAGGGAAAGGTCTCACCTCAAACAATTGTATCGTATTACTATTACAGTGGTTAGACGATGACTGGTACAAAGACTCCATACAGTGTCAGGGAACCACTATCACCATCACACACACAGCCAACGATTTATTTATCCTGTATATGTTATCAGTAATTGTCTCCAGAACAATGTTTACGATACTAACGTTGGTGTGCGTGGTATATAATATTTATCCTGTATATGTTATCAGAAATTGTCTCCAGAACAATGTTTACGGTACTAACGTTGAGGTGCGTGGTATGGCAGCTTCTTTGGTTAGGTAGAGTGTTCACAACAATCCTTTGGAAATTAGGTCATTTTTATGGTCTAATGAAAACACAAAGACTGACTTAGTTCCCAAAACATCATCAGTGTTATGTATCTATGATAAATTGAAGATTAATCTTGTCACTGAAAATTCCCACCGATTATTGCTACCAAATATAATGTACCTATGATATTAATAAAAATATATTATCAACAGAAGACTGAAACAGTAATAGAATTAATTAAGTTGCCAGAAGAGTGTCAGTAATTCTATAAAGACTCGTTGTTGATCAGTTCTGTGATGAAGATTTCCAGCCACCTTTCCATTATCACAACCCTCCAGAAGAAACGAAAACACCTTCAGCAATGTGAGAATGGAAGGTGGTCTGTGTTTCTGTAATGCAGGTAAACTTTTATCACATTCACACACAGAAATAAGTTCACAGATACATTTACAAACAGGTTCAGAAGAGGAAACTAGACAAACCACATCACAATGTTAGTTTTACAGATTCCATCTCATAACCATATCACCATAGTATTCTGGGAAATATCTATAGAGATAAGGTTATAGAAGACTGTATTATGTAGACTGAAGGAGTGATTTAGCTTCCTGTAGTTTGGGAGACACAACATAACAGTCGCCTAACATTATCTCAGTGGTAATAAATTTAACACGGAAACAAAGTTAGAAGATGGATGTCTATGTTCCTTACCAGCGATATAATTATTATAAACAAAGGTTCAGTTGCTGAATTACATCAAGTGTCTTGATGAAAGAACGTCTCTGATGAAGGACGAGTTTTACAGTAATCATCTGGGAACTCAATAATTTTGATGGTCAAATAGCCATAATCAAATTAAGTTCCCAAATGAGTATCTGTACAATTGTGTTAATATTGAACAGCTTTGCTGTGACTTTAAAATATCAAGGTTGCATAAATGGTTTGTTGTAGACTTTGTCATAGTTATCTTTCCTTGATTAACGAGAGGTAGTGATGTTAATTATATCACCCCACGCAATGATCAAGGAACATCACATGACATACAGAACACAACACAGATGTACTATAGAATATATCATACACAGCTTGACGTCAGTAGATGAATGTGTGTGTGTGTGTGTGTGTGTTTGTTATCGTTGTCGTGGGCACCACTAAGGTTCCTGTGTTATGAAATTACTGCATCAATCCTCTAGGAACTGAGTCTGTGATATGGTTATACAAGAAACATAAACACACACTGAGTTCCCAGAAGGGTGTCTGCTTTATGTGTCGTCCGTAGATTTTCCATCAAACTTCTCACTCACTGATGCCACCAAACAAAATACACCCATAACATATATTTTGTATGGGTTGACGTACCTTCCAGTTACATAGCTCTTAAAAGATTAATGTCATAGGAGGGGTTACTACATTTGAAAAACCTTTGTTATAAATTAAGCAATGAAGAATCAATTTCTCGTAGATTACTACCCACGAACTAGGAAATAAAAATGATAATTATTCACACACAAATTATGTTCCCAGAGGGGTGTTTGTACTATCAGTAAAGAACTTGAGAACCATGTGATCGTGTATGAAAATTGGAGGCTTCCGATTCCTCCTGACCATGTCACGAAACAAGCTCCTTCCATATGCGTGAGGCTATTCCATATGCGTGAGGTTTCGTAGCAAAATTTGAAGGACTCGTTTACCTCCAATTTTCTGACTGCACCACAGAGTCCCTTAATCGATATTTTATAATGCACCTTCTGTTTCCGTTCTTCTCAGCATCTTCAGATTTATAACCCATCCTTTCATCCACTCCTTTATCTTCTGTATTTCCAAATCCAACTTAAATGTTCTTTTTCAAACTGCACTTGTTCATTAAAGCAACATTGGCCATCTGGAAAACAGTTCTAAATTGTGGCAACCAAGTGGACGATGTTGTCATGATGCCTTCCCTTGGTAACACAACCGAAGTGATAATAACAACATTTCACTCTGCCAGATTACCAAGGAAGGTCACATGATAATAATTACATACAAATACAGGTATGCCACACTCGGGACGAAGGCAGTATATGATTCAGTTTGTATTTTCATGGTCGTGGATGCCACCATAAAGTTTAATGTGTTCAGACATTTTTACAGCAATCGTCTAGGAATTCAGCTTATGTCGTCAAACAATAAACACAAACACAGACTGAGTTCCCAGAAGGGTGTCTGTTTGGTGTCTGTTTGGTGTCTGTTTTGTGATGACTCACAACAGCAGCACTGGAATGAAACCCTTGGACTGGACGATTGTGTGTGTAAGCATGTGTACGTGTGTGTTTAGTCATGAACACCACCTCAACACGAGTATACACACACACATACACTCACTCAAACACTTCTACATCCTTCCATCTCTGTTCTTCCAGATTCAGAAATGATGTGAGAACATATTATAGGTGACATAGTTGACTGATAGTGGTGTTGGTAGTTTCTCTTCTGTCCCACTAGATGATGAAATCTTATTTATACAAGTCACTATCAGTAGAAGGCAGCTACATCATCACTCACAGCAAATAGAATATAGTTGGGCATCTTCTATATTACGAGTTTACGACGATGTAGGGGGTATTTTCTTGACGTGTCGACGTAGCCAGGATACTTGACGGGCAGCAAGAAGCATCAGATCACCTCCCAGAAAACCCAGACGCTTCTCGTGGAGTTCGTGTCATTCTTGTCCATCGCTGTATCCACTCTGCCACCGCCTTCCCCATGGTACAGATTCATGTTGTGTCCCGGATCAGAACACAAGTATTTACCCCCAGTGTACAGAACGATATCATATTATATAGAAATAGACCGTATTATATATATTAAAATATTTTAATTTTAACCGAATATGGCAGTTTAGGCGATAATTGGAGAAGAATCCGTCGTTTGGTCCAGACCCGCCAGCCGGCTGTGCTGATGTAAATATTAACTCAGCATGGCCAACTAACAAGGAAAGACCTCACGACACAACACCTTCCAATGATGACTCACAACAGCAACACTGGAATGAAACACAACACCAAACAACACCTTCCAATGATGACTCACAACAGCAACACTGGAATATAACACAACACCAAAAAACACCTTCCAATGATGACTCACAACAGCAACACTGGAATATAACACAACACCAAACAACACCTTCCAATGATGACTCACAACACCAGCACTGGAATGAAACACAACACCAAACAACACCTTCCAATGATGACACAACTAACGTTGAGCTACGTGGTAAGGCAGCTTCTTTGGTTTGGTAGAGGGTCCACAACAATCCTCTGGAAATTCACCAAGATTTATGGTCAAATACAAACAAAGACTGACAGAGTTTCCAAAACATCATTTGTATTATGTTAGAAGATGGAAGTCTATATTCTGTACCAGCGAGATAATAATTATAAACAAATATTCATTTGCTAAATTACATCAAGTATCGTGGTGAAAGAACGTCTCTGATGAAGGACGAGTTTTACAGTAATCATCTAGAAACTTAATATTGACGGTGGTCAGATAGCCACAATCAAATTAAGTTCCCAAATGAGTATCTGTACAATTGTGTTAATACTTAACATGTTCACATTATAGATCCAATCCTGCCAATCAGTCCAGTGTGTTTCGTGTCTTCACTCAAAGACAAACCAGAATGTAATTATTTCACTATATACAGCCAACACAATTTCTCACATTTCGATTTGTTATTATTGTAGACATAGTATGGCACATCTATACATCTATATTATTATGTAAACAAAGAGACATGTAATAGAGAAAAGTTACTACTTCCATGAACTAAAATGGTCACGATATTGTCTTATTCACCAGAAATAATAATATTGGACAACAATTAATTACTTATGAGAGTAATTGGTGGAGAGTCCCAGACCTGATTATCAGACTTTGGTGATGTAAATATTCACTCAGAGCCAGACCAGCAGGGAAAGGTCTCACCTCAAACAATTGTATCGTATTACTATTACAGTGGTTAGACGATGACTGGTACAAAGACTCCATACAGTGTCAGGGAACCACTATCACCATCACACACACAGCCAACGATTTATTTATCCTGTATATGTTATCAGAAATTGTCTCCAGAACAATGTTTACGGTACTAACGTTGAGGTGCGTAATATATAATATTTATCCTGTATATGTTATCAGAAATTGTCTCCAGAACAATGTTTACGGTACTAACGTTGAGGTGCGTGGTATGGCAGCTTCTTTGGTTAGGTAGAGTGTTCACAACAATCCTTTGGAAATTCGGTTATGTTTATGGTCCAATAAAAACATAAAGACTCACCGAGTTTCCAAAACATCATCAGTGTTATGTATCTATGATAAATTGAAGATTAATCTTGTCACTGAAAATTCCCACCAATTATTGTTACCAATTAAAATGTACCTATGATATTATTATAGAACATATTATCAAAAGAAGACTGAAACAGTCATAGAAAAAATTAAGTTGCCAGATGAGTGTCAGTAATTCTATAAAGACTCGTTGTTGATCAGTTATGTGATGAAGATTTCCAGCCACCTTTCCATTATCACAACACTCCAGAAGAAACGTAAACACCTACAGCAATGTGAGAATGGAAGGTGGTCTGTGTTTCTGTAATGCAGGTAAACTTTTATCACATTCACACACAGAAATAAGTTCACAGATACATTTACAAACAGGTTCAGAAGAGGAAACTAGACAAACCACATCACAATGTTAGTTTTACAGATTCCATCTCATAACCATATCACCATAGTATTCTGGGAAATATCTATAGAGATAAGGTTATAGAAGGTTGTATTATGTAGACTGAAGGAGTGATTTAGCTTCCTGTAGTTTGGGAGACACAACATAACAGTCGCCTAACATTATCTCAGTGGTAATAAATTTAACACAGAAACAAAGTTAGAAGATGGATGTCTATGTTCCTTACCGAAGATATAATTATTATAAACAAAGGTTCAGTTGCTGAATAACATCAAGTGTCTTGATGAAAGAACGTCTCTGATGAAGGACGAGTTTTACAGTAATCATCTGGAAACTCAAGGGTGACGGTGGTCAAATAGCCATAATCAAATTAAGTTCCCAAATGAGTATCTGTACAATTGTGTTAATATTGAACAGCTTTGCTGTGGCGTTAAAATATCAAGGTTGCATAAATGGTTTGTTGTAAACTTTGTCATAGTTATCTTTCCTTGATTAACGCGAGGTAGTGATGTTAATTATATCACCCCACGCAATGATCTAGGAACATCACATGACATACAGAACACAACACAGATGTACTGTAGAATAGATCATACACCGCTTGACGTCAGTAGATGTATGTGTGTGTGTGTGTGTGTGTGTGTTATCGTGGGCACTACTAAGGTTCCTGTGTTATGAAATTACTGCATTAATCCTCTAGGAACTGAGTCTGTGATATGGTTATACAAGAAACATAAACACACACTGAGTTCCCAGAAGGGGGTCTGCTTTATGTGTCGTCCGTAGATTTTCCATCAAACTTCTCACTCACTGATGCCACCAAACAAAATACACCCATAACATATTTTGTATGGGTTGACGTACCTTCCAGTTACATAGCTCTTAAAAGATTAATGTTATAGGAGGGGTTACTACATTTGAAAAGCATTTGTTATAAATTAAGCAATGAAGAATCAACTTCTCGAAAATAACTGAAATGAAAATAAGAATAATTCACACACAAATTATGTTCCCAGAGTGGTGTTTGTACTATCAGTAAAGAACTTGAGAACCCTGTGATCGTGTATGGAAATTGGAGGCTTCTGATTCCTCCTGACCATGTCACGAAACAAGTTCCTTCCATATGCGTGAGGCTATTCCATATGCGTGATGTTTCGTAGCAAAATTTGAAGGACTCGTTTACCTCCAATTTTCTGACTGCACCACAGAGTCCCTTAATCGATATTTTATAGTGCACCTTCTGTTTCCGTTCTTCTCAGCATCTTCAGATTTATAACCCATCCTTTCATCCATTCCTTTATCTTCTGTATTTCCAAATCCAACTTAAATGTTCTTTTTCAAACTGCACTTGTTCATTAAAGCAACATTGGCCATCTGGAAAACAGTTCTAAATTGTGGCAACCAAGTGGACGATGTTGTCATGATGCCTTCCCTTGGTAACACAACCGAAGTGATAATAACAACATTTCACTCTGCCAGATTACCAAGGAAGGTCACATGATAATAATTACATACAAATACAGGTATGCCACACTCGGGACGAAGGCAGTATATGATTCAGTTTGTATTTTCATGGTCGTGGATGCCACCATAAAGTTAAATGTGTTCAGACATTTTTACAGCAAACGTCTAGGAATTCAGCTTATGTCGTCAAACAATAAACACAAACACAGACTGAGTTCCCAGAAGGGTGTCTGTTTGGTGTCTGTTTTGTGACGACTTGCAACAGCAGCACTGGAATGGAATGAAACCCTTGGACTGGACGATTCTGTGTGTAAGCATGTGTACGTGTGTGTTTAGTCATGAACACCACCTCAACACGAGTATACACACACATACACTCACTCAAACACTTCTACATCCTTCCATCTCTGTTCTTCCAGATTCAGAAATGATGTGAGAACATATTATAGGTGACATAGTTGACTGATAGTGGTGTTGGTAGTTTCTCTTCTGTCCCACTAGATGATGAAATCTTATTTATACAAGTCACTATCAGTAGAAGGCAGCTACATCATCACTCACAGCAAATAGAATATAATTGGGCATCTTCTATATTACGAGTTTACGACGATGTAGGGGGTATTTTCTTGACGTGTCGACGTAGCCAGGATACTTGACGGGCAGCAAGAAGCATCAGATCACCTCCCAGAAAACCCAGACTCTTCTCGTGGAGTTCGTGTCATTCTTGTCCATCGCTTTATCCACTCTGCCACCGCCTTCCCCATGGTACAGATTCATGTTGTGTCCAGGATCAGAACACAAGTATTTACCCCCAGTGTACAGAACGATATCATATTATATAGAAATAGACTGTATAATATATATCAAAATATTTTAATTATAACCAAATATGGCAGTTTAGTCGTTAATTGGAAAAGAATCCGTCGTTTGGTCCAGACCTGCCAGCCGGCTATGCTGATGTAAATATTAACTCAGCATGGCCAACTAACAAGGAAAGACCTCACGACACAACACCTTCCAATGATGACTCACAACACCAGCACTGGAATGAAACACAACACCAAACAACACCTTCCAATGATGACACAACTAACGTTGAGCTACGTGGTATGGCAGCTTCTTTGGTTTGGTAGAGGGTCAACAACAATCCTCTGGAAATTCAACCAGATTTATGGTCAAATACAAACAAAGACTGACAGAGTTTCCAAAACATCATTTGTATTATGTTAGAAGATGGAAGTCTATATTCTGTACCAGCGAGATAATAATTATAAACAAAGATTCAGTTGCTAAATTACATCAAGTGTCTCGATGAAAGAACGTCTCTGATGAAGGACGAGTTTTACAGTAATCATCTGGAAACCCAATAATTTTGATGGTCAAATAGCCACAATCAAATTAAGTTCCCAAATGAGTATCTGTACAATTGTGTTAATATTGAACAGCTTTGCTGTGACGTTAAAATATCAAGGTTGCATAAATGGTTTGTTGTAGACTTTGTCATAGTTATCTTCCCTTGATTAAAGCGAGGTAGTGATGTTAATTATATCACCCCACGCAATGATCAAGGAACATCACATGACATACAGAACACAACACAGATGTACTGTAGAATAGATCATACACAGCTTGACGTCAGTAGATGAATCTCTGTGTGTGTGTGTGTGTGTGTGTGTGTGTGTGTGTTATCGTTGTCGTGGGCACTACTAAGGTTCCTGTGTTATGAAATTACTGCATCAATCCTCTAGGAACTGAGTCTGTGATATGGTTATACAAGAAACATAAACACACACCGAGTTCCCAGAAGGGTGTCTGCTTTATGTGTCGTCCGTAGATTTTCCATCAAACTTCTCACTCACTGATGCCACCAAACAAAATACACCCATAACATATATATTGTATGGGTTGACGTACCTTCCAGTTACATAGCTCTTAAAAGATTAATGTTATAGGAGGTGTTACTACATTTGAAAAGCATGTTATAAATTAAGCAATGAAGAATCAATTTATCGTAGAGAACAATATAGATGACATAGTTATAAACAAAGGTTCAGTTGCTAAATTACATCAAGTATCGTGGTGAAAGAACGTCTCTGATGAAGGACGAGTTTTACAGTAATCATCTAGAAACTTAATAGAGACGGTGGTCAGATAGCCATAATCAAATTAAGTTCCCAAATGAGTATCTGTACAATTGTGTTAATACTTAACATGTTCACATTATAGATCCAATCCTGCCAATCAGTCCAGTGTGTTTCGTGTCTTCACTCAAAGACAAACCAGAATGTAAATATTTCACTATATACAGCCAACACAATTTCTCACATTTCGATTTGTTATTATTGTAGACATAGTATGGCACATCTATACATCTATATTATTATGTAAACAAAGAGACATGTAATAGAGAAAAGTTACTACTTCCATGAACTAAAATGGTCACGATATTGTCTTATTCACCAGAAATAATAATATTGGACAACCATTAATTACTTATGAGAGGAATTGGTGGAGAGTCCCAGACCTGATTATCAGACTTTGGTGATGTAAATATTCACTCAGAGCCAGACCAGCAGGGAAAGGTCTCACCTCAAACAATTGTATCGTATTACTATTACAGTGGTTAGACGATGACTGGTACAAAGACTCCATACAGTGTCAGGGAACCACTATCACCATCACACACACAGCCAACGATTTATTTATCCTGTATATGTTATCAGAAATTGTCTCCAGAACAATGTTTACGGTACTAACGTTGAGGTGCGTAATATATAATATTTATCCTGTATATGTTATCAGAAATTGTCTCCAGAACAATGTTTACGGTACTAACGTTGAGGTGCGTGGTATGGCAGCTTCTTTGGTTAGGTAGAGTGTTCACAACAATCCTTTGGAAATTCGGTTATGTTTATGATCCAATAAAAACATAAAGACTCACCGAGTTTCCAAAACATCATCAGTGTCAGTAATTCTATAAAGACTCGTTGTTGATCAGTTCTGTGATGAAGATTTCCAGCCACCTTTCCATTATCACAACCCTCCAGAAGAAACGTAAACACCTACAGCAATGTGAGAATGGAAGGTGGTCTGTGTTTCTGTAATGCAGGTAAACTTTTATCACATTCACACACAGTAATAAGTTCACAGATACATTTACAAACAGGTTCAGAAGAGGAAACTAGACAAACCACATCACAATGTTAGTTTTACAGATTCCATCTCATAACCATATCACCATAGTATTCTGGGAAATATCTATAGAGATAAGGTTATAGAAGGTTGTATTATGTAGACTGAAGGAGTGATTTAGCTTCCTGTAGTTTGGGAGACACAACATAACAGTCGCCTAACATTATCTCAGTGGTAATAAATTTAACACAGAAACAAAGTTAGAAGATGGATGTCTATGTTCTTTACCGGCGATATAATTATTATAAACAAAGGTTCAGTTGCTGAATAACATCAAATGTCTTGATGAAAGAACGTCTCTGATGAAGGACGAGTTTTACAGTAATTATCTGAGAACTCAAGGGTGATGGTGGTCAAATAGCCACAATCAAATTAAGTTCCCAAATGAGTATCTGTACAATTGTGTTAATATTGAACAGCTTTGCTGTGACGTTAAAATATCAAGGTTGCATAAATGGTTTGTTGTAGACTTTGTCATAGTTATCTTCCCTTGATTAACGCGAGGTAGTGATGTTAATTATATCACCCCACGCAATGATCAAGGAACATCACATGACATACAGAACACAACACAGATGTACTCAGCATGAGCGACTATCAAGTAAAGACCTCACGACACAACACCTTCCAATGATGACTCACAACAGCAGCACTGGAATGAAACCCTTGGACTGGACGATTGTGTGTGTAAGCATGTGTACGTGTGTGTGTAGTCATGGACACCACCTCAACAAGAGTATACACACATATACACTCACTCAAACACCTTTACTTCCTTCCATCTCTGTTCTTCCAGATTCAGAAATGATGTGAGAACATATTATAGGTGACATGGTTGACTGATAGTTAGTACAGAAGTGAAGTACCGAGTGAATGAACAGATCGGTTAAAAATACAGGTGTATATCTATGTAAAATCATCGTATATGGAACTTTTTCGGAGAGTGAAAAAGTGTGATAGTAACGTGTATTTGCGCCAAGGTTATTAACCGATGCAAAAAAATAGTGTTGAACGGAAGTAGACTGGTGGATAGGAATTAAAGCATTGTTCGCTATACATGACGTTTGCATTAACAGAATCCAATTGCTTTTTTATTATTTTAGACGAATTAGCCGCGAGACCCAGACCTGATAATTCATACAAAGCCACACCAGCAGGGAAAGATCAAACCAAGAAATGTATAACCACAACAAAACTTTCCTTAAGAATTGGGAGGGGGGGGGGAGGGGGGATACTACAATGTTGGTTAATCAGGAGCAACTGAATCCTCCAAACTATTTCCAGCAACAGGTCACCAATTTTTTTTATATCTTTCTCCTGTTTCCCGACCTACATTGGAGGAATCAAGGCCATCTTTTGTACCAATAGTGTATACCCCCTTACCCTCTTAAGTTCACAATTGTTCCTAAGTGAAATATTACCTTTATAATTTCTGGCGTTTTTCAAGAATTACAAATCGCACAAACTTAATTAATTTCTTACCACGAAAACTGCTTTACATGACTGAGGAAATAGTGACAAGACATATCTTTACATTGGGTAGTGAAGAGGGAATAATATGTTATGCACGAAATGGAGGAGAGAACCATAATATCTTCATTGACGTCAACACTGAGTGGATAGTGGAAGTATGGTAGTTTAGTCGTTAATTGGAGAAGAATCCGTCGTTTGGTCCAGACCTGCAAGTCGGCCTGTCTGATGTAAATATTAACTCAGCATGGCCGACCATCAAGTAAAGACCTCACGACACAACACCTTTCAATGATGACACAACAGCAGCACTGGAATGAAACACAACACCAAGCAACACCTTCCAATGATGACTCACAAAAGCAACACTGGAATGAAACACAACACCATACAACACCTTCCAATGAGGACTCACAAAAGCAACACTGGAATGAAACACAACACCAAGCAACACCTTCCAATGAGGACTCACAACAGCAACACTGGAATGAAACCTTTGGACTGGACGATTCTATGCATGTGTGAGCACGTGTATGTGCGTGTTTAGTCATAGACATCAACTCAAAACTAGTAAACACACATATACACCCACTCAAACACTTCTACATCCTTCCATCTCTCTCCTTCCAGATTCAGAAGTGCAGTAGGAACATAATTATTACAGGTGACCGATAGTTTCTGCAAAAGCGAAGTAACTTGTGTATAAAACGTTCATGATAAAAGCGATCAACGTATTGTATATTAACGAAACGAGAGAATGTCAATATATGAACAGACAGATTAATAATATTACTACAAGTACATGTTTACAGCAAACCCATCGTACATTTTTGCCGCGAGTGAAAAAGTTTGTTAGTAACGTGTATTTGCGCCATGGTTATTCACAAATGCAAACAATAATGATGAACGGAAGTAGACCGATGGATGAAACTTAAGCAATGTTCGCTATACATGACGTTTGCGGTAACAGTCTGAAAAAAATAAAAACATATATATATATTTTAGACGAATAATCGGTGAGACCCAGACCTGATAGTTTTGGTTTATAATATAAATATTTATATAAAGCCACACCAGCAGGGAAAGGTCAAACCAAGAAATGAACAACCACAACAAAAAAATTCTAAAGTAGGGGAGTGGGTGTTGTGCAGTACATAATTTTTTGTTCAGTTAGTGAAACTGTTAGTAACGTTTACAGTGTTTACTACATGGTAATTAACTCATTAAAAGAATGAACACAAGTAGACTAATGGAATAAAACTTAAATGCAGTTCGCTATACATAATATTGACGGTAACAGTCTGAAATTTTGGCTTTTTGTTTAGATATTTTTGATGAATCAGCGGTGAGACCCAGACCTGATAGTTAGGCTTCATGATGTAAATATTCTTATAAAGCCAGACCAGCAGGGAAACGTCTCACCAAGCACAGTAAAACCACAACACAATTCTTCATAAGTCCTCACTTTGTCATAACTGAAATATTACCCCTATTCAATCCAGTGTATTTTCAAGAACCACAAAAGGAATTCATTTTTACCAAGAAAACAGTTTACACGACAGAATAAATTGTGCAGAGGTTTTACTTAACATTGGATAGTGAAGAGGTAATAATTAGGTTATGGACGAAATGAAGAAAGTGGACCATAATATCGTCATTACCGAGGTGACTGGCGAGGTCAACACTCACTCTGACACACGAACATGAAAGGTCATAAACCAAGTAAAAATCCTGTCAATATCACGAATCGATTAGACCATGTACAGTCACAGTTAATAGTCCTGCATAGATAAGATTACAGAAGGGTGTCTGTATTAGATGGAAGAAGTACTGTATTGTCCTATAGCTGCCAATGACTCTGGAGACACACACAACAACCTTCTCAAACAATATCCTCAAAATGTTCATAGAGACATTTTGATGAGAGTGTTTGATAAAGGCGTCTGTGTTTGGTAAACGATGTACATTTTATAGTTACTGGCTCTTGAGATAAATAACATCTACATCAGAAGTAATTACTTCAACACAAATGATATTCTGTGACTTTGGGATGTTATTCGCCTGCAAATATTAATCATCTTGACATCCAGCAGTTTTCTTGGTGGGACACAACCTCTCTCACCGACTATACAGCCTTATATTGAGTGAGGAAACAGCCAGTCTGTACTAAAATAGCAGTCTTTGATATTGTTCAAAATAATTAACACTTGAAACAACTGATAAATCAAGCCTTTCTCCCTAACTAAAACCAGCACTAATGACGTCAAAAAGTCATTAAATACTTACTCAGCTCATAAACAAAGCAAGTTTCATCCACATATACCATACCTGGCCAGAAATTTAACGAACCCACTGACTGACCAATGATTAAGAAAAAACAAAAAACAATTCACTCATGTTTGATTTGTTGGCATTTGTATTTCGTGGGAAACGACACCAAACAAATCACACAAACAAAAAATAATAGTGTGAAACTTCATTCATGTCTTACTAAAGGTCTTCAAGGAAAAACTTTTAGAGCAAACCTATGGGAAGGAAATTGTTATCTAACAGTCGGAGAGAATTATAAAGTTATGGTTACAATAAGGTTATATGTATATTGTAAGTCCATGATATAGATAATGATTATGTAATCAAATGTCATTAATGTTTAGACCAACAACCACAGCGATAATTGAATGAGAATAAAAATCTAGTCGTGTCTGCATGCAGTTTGACCAAACTTTGTAGAATACAATGTTGTATATTGGAAAACCACTAATTGTATGCACAATGTACAGTCTGACCAAGGAATTCGTATACACCACTGTGACATCAAGGGCTCGTAACAACTAGAAAATTTAGTACATTTAATTTCCAACACCAAACTCTTCTAATAAAGTTATATGGCTAATACTTGAATCAATCAGCTGAAAAATCCCTATAATATGTGCAAAATATAGACCCCTTTGAACTTATGCTCTGTGTACAAATTCCTGAGGCCGACTGTACTACTCTGCATAATATCACAATTCGTGAATAATTCCACTATGAACGCCGAATAAGCGACCATGAAATGAAAGATATATTTGAGTGTCAATCTTCAAGCGTTGCAGAGGAACGAGTAGTGAGACCCTTGTTTGTAAGTCGTCCTGTGTAATGTAAATATAAACTTACAGAGGTCGACCAGCAGGCAAATGTCTCACCAAGCACAGTACAACCACATCACAACTCTCCATAAGTCCTCACTTTGTCATTACTGAAATATTCAATCTAGTGTATTTCAAGAACCACAAAAGGAATTCATTTTTACCAAGAAAACAGTTTACACGACAGAATAAATTGTGCAGAGGCTTTACTTAACATTGGATAGTGAAGAGGTAATAATTATGTAAAAATCCTGTCAATATCACGAATCGATTAGACCATGTACAGTCACAGTTAATAGTCCTGCAACTCCTGCTAATGAAACGAACCTGAAAAATAGTGCAAAACTATTCGTGTTGATCTCTGTAACATTGGTTCATAAGATTCACTTACATAGTTCACTTTCATTCACCCAGTGCAGGACTTTTTACTGTGACTCTACCAGAGATGTAATAAAGGAAGAGATTAACAACAACAAACCATATGATAATTATTCAGAAAAAGTTTAGTATTTCTGGAAGTTGAATATAGCAATTCATCTCATAACCACAACACCGAAGTATTCAGTAAAACGCCTGCAGTGATAAAGTTACTTAGAAAGGTGTCTGTCTGTATTAGGTGTGTGATGTAAAGTAGTTGGCACCGACCCTGGAGACATACACAGCAACCATCTGGAACCATATCTCCAAACTGTTTAGACAAATTTCGGAGATAAGATTACAGAAGGGTGTCTGTATTAGATGCAAGAAGTACTGTAATGTCTTGTAGTTGGCACAGACTCTGGAGACATATACAACAACCTTCTCATACCATATCTCCAAAGTGATCATAGACACATTTCGGTGACAGGGTTACAGAAGGGTGTTTGCATTAGATGTAAGAAGTATTCAGTAAACCACCTACAGTGATGAGGTACTAATAAGGGTGTCTGTATTAGGTGTAAGAAGTAGCTGCATTGTCCAATAGCTGCCAATGACTCTGGAGACACACACAACAACCTTCTCAAACAATATCCTCAAAATGTTCATAGAGACATTTTGATGATAGTGTTTGTTAAAGGCGTCTGTGTTTGGTAAACGATGTACATTTTATAGGAGGTCTGTATTCTGTAACTCTGGGATGTTATTCGCCTGCAAATATTAATCATCTTGACATCCAGTAGTTTTCTTGGTGGGACACAACCCATCTCACCGACTATACAGCCTTATATTGAGTGAGGAAACAGCCAGTCTGTACTAAAATAGCAGTCTTTGATATTGTTCAAAATAATTAACACTCAAAACAACTGATAAATCAAGCCTTTCTCCCTAACTAAAACCAGCACTAATGACGTCAAAAAGTCATTAAATACTTACTCAGCTCACAAACAAAGCAAGTTTCATCCACATATACCATACCTGGCCAGAGATTTAACGAACCCACTGACTGACCAATGATTAAGAAAAAACAAAAAACAATTCACTCATGTTTGATTTGTTGGCATTTGTATTTCGTGGGAAACGACACCAAACAAATCACACAAACAAAAAATAATAGTGTGAAACTTCATTCATGTCTTACTAAAGGTCTTAAGGAAAAACTTTTAGAGCAAACCTATGGGAAGGAAATTGTTATCTAACAGTCGGAGAGAATTATAAAGTTATGGTTACAATAAGGTTATATGTATATTGTAAGTCCATGATAGAAATAATGATCATGTAATCAAATGTCATTAATGTTTAGACCAACAACCACAGCGATAATTGAATGAAAATAAAAATCTAGTCGTGTCTGCATGCAGTTTGACCAAACTTGGTAGAATACAATGTTGTATATTGGAAAACCACTAATTGTATACACAATGTACAGTCTGACCAAGGAATTCGTATACACCACTGTGACATCAAGGGCTCGTAACAACTAGAAAATTTAGTACATTTAATTTCCAACACCAAACTCTTCTAATAAAGTTATATGGCTAATACTTGAATCAATCAGCTGAAAAATCCCTATAATATGTGCAAAATATAGACCCCTTTGAACTTATGCTCTGTGTACAAATTCCTGAGGCCGACTGTACTACTCTGCATAATATCACAATTCGTGAATAATTCCACTATGAACGCCGAATAAGCGACCATGAAATGAAAGATATATTTGAGTGTCAATCTTCAAGCGTTGCAGAGGAACGAGTAGTGAGACCCTTGTTTGTAAGTCGTCCTGTGTAATGTAAATATAAACTTACAGAGCTCGACCAGCAGGCAAATGTCTCACCAAGCACAGTACAACCACATCACAACTCTCCATAAGTCCTCACTTTGTCATTACTGAAATATTACCCCTATTCAATCCAGTGTATTTCAAGAACCACAAAAGGAATTCATTTTTACCAAGAAAACAGTTTACACGACAGAATAAATTGTGCAGAGGTTTTACTTAACATTGGATAGTGAAGAGGTAATAATTATGTAAAAATCCTGTCAATATCACGAATCGATTAGACCATGTACAGTCATAGTTAATAGTCCTGCAACTCCTGCTAATGAAACGGACCTGAAAAATGGTGCAAAACTATTCCTGTTGATCTCTATAACATTGGTTCATAAGATTCACTTACATAGTTCACCTTCATTCTCACAATGCAGGACTCTTTACAGTGACTCTACCAGAGATGTAATAAAGGAGGAGATTATAACAACAAACCATATGATAATTATTCAGTAAAAGTTTAGTATTTCTGGAAGTTGTATATAGCAATTCATCTCCTAACCACAACACCGTAGTATTCAGTAAAACGCATACAGTGATAAAGTTACTTAGAAGGGTGTCTGTCTGTATTAGGTGTGTGATGTGAAGTAGTTGGCACCGACTCTGGAGACATACACAGCAACCATCTGAAACCATATCTCCTAATTGTTTATAGACAAATTTCGGAGATAAGATTACAGAAGGGTGTCTGTATTAGATGCAAGAAGTACTGTAATATCCTATAGTTGGCACAGACTCTGGAGACATACACAACAACCTTCTCATACCATATCTCCAAAGTGATCATAGACACATTTCGGTGACAGGGTTAGAGAAGGGTGTCTGTATTAGATGTAAGAAGTATTCAGTAAACCACCTACAGTGATGAAGTACTAATAAGGGTGTCTGTATTAGGTGTATGAAGTACTGTAATGTCCAATAGCTGCCAATGACTCTGGAGACACACACAACAACCTTCTCAAACAATATCCTCAAAATGTTCATAGAGACATTTTTAAGATAGTGTTTGTTAAAGGCGTCTGTGTTTGGTAAATGATGTACATTTTATAGGAGGTCTGTATTCTGTAACTCTGGGATGTTATTCGCCTGCAAATATTAATAATCTTGACATCCAGGAGTTTTCTTGGTGGGACACAACCTCTCTCACCGACTATACAGCCTTATATTGAGTGAGGAAACAGCCAGTCTGTACTAAAATAGCAGTCTTTGATATTGTTCCAAATAATTAACACTCGAAACAATTGATAAATCAAGCCTTTCTCCCTAACTAAAACCAGCACTAATGACGTCAAAAAGTCATTAAATACTTACTCAGCTCATAAACAAAGCAAGTTTCATCCACATATACCATACCTGGCCAGAGATTTAACGAACCCACTGACTGACCAATGATTAAGAAAAAACAAAAAACAATTCACTCATGTTTGATTTGTTGGCATTTGTATTTCGTGGGAAACGACACCAAACAAATCACACAAACAAAAAATAATAGTGTGAAACTTCATTCATGTCTTACTAAAGGTCTTAAGGAAAAACTTTTAGAGCAAACCTATGGGAAGGAAATTGTCATCTAACAGTCGGAGAGAATTATAAAGTTATGGTTACAATAAGGTTATATGTATATTGTAAGTCCATGATATAGATAATGATTATGTAATCAAATGTCATTAATGTTTAGACCAAAAACCACAGCGATGATTGAATGAGAATAAAGTCTAGTTGTGTCTGCAGTTTGACCAAACTTGGTAGAATACAATGTTGTCTCTTGGAAAACCACTAACTGTATACACAATGTATTACTCTCTGCATAATCATAATTCGTGAATAATTCCACTATGAACGTTGAATAAGCGACCATGAAATGAAAGATATATTTGAGTGTCAATCTTCAAGCGTTGCAGAGGAACGAGTAGTGAGACCCTTGTTTGTAAGTCGTCCTGTGTAATGTAAATATAAACTTACAGAGCTCGACCAGCAGGGAAATGTCTCACCAAGCACAGTACAACCACATCACAACTCTCCATAAGTCCTCACTTTGTCATAACTGAAATATTACATCTATTCAATCCAGTGTATTTCAAGAACCACAAAAGGAATTCATTTTTACCAAGAAAACAGTTTACACGACAGAAAATTGTGCAGGGGTTTTACTTAACATTGGGTAGTGAAGAGGTAATAATTAGGTAAAAATCCTGTCAATATCACGAATCGATTAGACCATGTACAGTCATACTTAATAGTTCTGCAACTCCTGCTAATGAAACGGACCTGAAAAATGGTGCAAAACTATTCCTGTTGATCTCTATAACATTGGTTCATAAGATTCACTTACATAGTTCACCTTCATTCACCCAGTGCAGGACTTTTTACCATGACTCTACCAGAGATGTAATAAAGGAAGAGATTATAACAACAACAAACCATATGATAATTATTCAGAAAAAGTTCAGTTTTTCTGGAAGTTGTATATAGCAATTCATCTCATAACCACAACACCGTAGTATTCAGTAAAACGCATACAGAGATAAAGTTACTTAGAAGGATGTCTGTCTGTATTAGGTGTGTGATGTGAAGTAGTTGGCACCGACCCTGGAGACATACACAGCAACCATCTGGAACCATATCTCCTAATTGTTTATAGACAAATTTCGGAGATAAGATTACAGAAGGGTGTCTGTATTAGATGCAAGAAGTACTGTAATATCCTATAGTTGGCACAGACTCTGGAGACATACACAACAACCTTCTCATACCATTTCTCCAAAGTGATCATAGACACATTTCGGTGATAGGGTTAGAGAAGGGTGTCTGTATTAGATGTAAGAAGTATTCAGTAAACCACCTACAGTGATGAGGTACTAATAAGGGTGTCTGTATTAGGTGTATGAAGTACTGTAATGTCCAATAGCTGCCAATGACTCTGGAGACACACACAACAACCTTCTCAAACAATATCCTCAAAATGTTCATAGAGACATTTTAGTAATAGTGTTTGTTAAAGGCGTCTGTGTTTGGTAAACGATGTACATTTTATAGTTACTGGCTCTGGAGATAAATAACATCTACATCAGAAGTAATTACTTCAACACAAATGATATTCCAAGGAGGAGGTCCGTATTCTGTAACTCTGGGATGTTATTCGCCTGCAAATATTAATCATCTTGACATCCAGCCGTTTTCTTGGTGGGACACAACCCATCTCACCGACTATACAGCCTTATATTGAGTGAGGAAACAGCCAGTCTGTACTAAAATAGCAGTCTTTGATATTGTTCCAAATAATTAACACTCAAAACAATTGATAAATCAAGCCTTTCTCCCTAACTAAAACCAGCACTAATGACGTCAAAAAGTCATTAAATACTTGCTCAGCTCACAAACAAAGCAAGTTTCATCCACATATACCATACCTGGCCAGAGATTTAACGAACCCACTGACTGACCAATGATTAAGAAAAAACAAAAAACAATTAACTCATGTTTGATTTGTTGGCATTTGTATTTCGTGGGAAACGACACCAAACAAATCACACAAACAAAAAATAATAGTGTGAAACTTCATTCATGTCTTACTAAAGGTCTTAAGGAAAAACTTTTAGAGCAAACCTATGGGAAGGAAATTGTTATCTAACAGTCGGAGAGAATTATAAAGTTATGGTTACAATAAGGTTATATGTATATTGTAAGTCCATGATAGAAATAATGATCATGTAATCAAATGTCATTAATGTTTAGACCAACAACCACAGCGATAATTGAATGAGAATAAAAATCTAGTCGTGTCTGCAGTTTGATCAAACTTGGTAGAATACAATGTGGTCTCTTGGAAAACCACTAATTGTATGCACAATGTACAGTCGGACCAAGGAATTCGTATACACCACTGTGACATCAAGGGCTCGTAACAACTAGAAAATTTAGTACATTTAATTTCCAACACCAAACTCTTCTCATAAAGTTATATGGCTAATACTTGAATCAATCAGCAGAAAAATCCCTATAATATGTGCAAAATATAGACCCCTTTGAACTTATGCTCTGTGTACAAATTCCTGAGGCCGACTGTACTACTCTCTGCATAATATCATAATTCGTGAATAATTCCACTATGAACGTCGAATAAGAGACCATGAAATTAAAGATATATTTGAGTGTCAAACTTCAAGCGTTGCGGAGGAACGAGTAGTGAGACCCTTGTTTGTAAGTCGTCCTGTGTAATGTAAATATAAACTTACAGAGCTCGACCAGCAGGCAAATGTCTCACCAAGCACAGTACAACCACATCACAACTCTCCATAAGTCCTCACTTTGTCATAACTGAAATATTACCCCTATTCAATCTAGTGTATTTCAAGAACCACAAATGGAATTGATTTTTACCAAAAAAACAGTTTACACGACAGAATAAATTGTGCAGAGGTTTTACTTAACATTGGGTAGTGAAGAGGTAATAATTAGGTAAAAATCCTGTCAATATCACGAATCAATTAGACCATGTACAGTCACAGTTAATAGTCCTGCAACGCCTGCTAATGAAATGGACCTGAAAAATGGTGCAAAACTATTCCTGTTGATCTCTGTAACATTGGTTCATAAGATTCACTTTCATAGTTCACTTTCATTCACCCAGTGCAGGACTTTTTACCATGACTCTACCAGAGATGTAATAAAGGAGGAGATTATAACAACAAACCATATGATAATTATTCAGTAAAAGTTTAGTATTTCTGGAAGTTGTATATAGCAATTCATCTCATAACCACAACACCGTAGTATTCAGTAAAACGCCTGCAGTGATAAAGTTACTTAGAAGGGTGTCTGTCTGTATTAGGTATGTGATGTAAAGTAGTTGGCACCGACCCTGGAGACATACACAGCAACCATCTGGAACCATATCTGCAAACTGTTTATACACACATTTCGGAGATAAGATTACAGAAGGCGTCTGTATTAGATGGAAGAAGTACTGTAATGTCATATAGTTGGCACAGACTCTGGAGACATACACAACAACCTTCTCATACCATATCTCCAAAGTGATCATAGACACATTTCGGTGACAGGGTTAGAGAAGGGTGTCTGTATTAGATGCAAGAAGTATTCAGTAAACCTGCTACAGTGATGAGGTACTAATAAGGGTGTCTGTATTAGGTGTATGAAGTACTGTATTGTCCAATAGCTGCCAATGACTCTGGAGACATACACAACAATCTTCTCAAACAATATCCTCAAAATGTTCATAGAGACATTTTGATGATAGTGTTTGTTAAAGGCGTCTGTGTTTGGTAAACGATGTACATTTTATAGGAGGTCTGTATTCTGTAACTCTGGGATGTTATTCGCCTGTAAATATTAATCATCTTGATATCCAGTAGTTTTCTTGTTGGGACACAACCTCTCTCACCGACTATACAGCCTTATATTGAGTGAGGAAACAGCCAGTCTGTATTAAAATAGCCGTCTTTGATATTGTTCAAAATAATTAACACTCAAAACAACTGATAAATCAAGCCTTTCTCCCTAACTAAAACCAGCACTAATGACGTCAAAAAGTCATTAAATACTTGCTCAGCTCATAAACAAAGCAAGTTTCATCCACATATACCATACCTGGCCAGAGATTTAACGAACCCACTGACTGACCAATGATTAAGAAAAAACAAAAAACAATTCACTCATGTTTGATTTGTTGGCATTTGTATTTCGTGGGAAACGACACCAAACAAATCACAAACAAAAAATAATAGTGTGAAACTTCATTCATGTCTTACTGAAGGTCTTGAAGGAAAAACTTTTAGAGCAAACCTATGGGAAGGAAATTGTTATCTAACAGTCGGAGAGAATTATAAAGTTATGGTTACAATAAGGTTATATGTATATTGTAAGTCCATGATAGAAATAATGATCATGTAATCAAATGTCATTAATGTTTAGACCAACAACCACAGCGATAATTGAATGAGAATAAAAATATAGTCGTGTCTGCACTTTGACCAAACTTGGTAGAATACAATGTTGTCTCTTGGAAAACCACTAACTGTGTGCACAATGTACTACTCTCTGCATAATATCATAATTCGTGAATAATTCCACTATGAACGTCGAATAAGCGACCATGAAATGAAAGATATATTTGAGTGTCAATCTTCAAGCGTTGCGGAGGAACGAGGAGTGAGACCCTTGTTTGTAAGTCGTCCTGTGTAATGTAAATATAAACTTACAGAGCTCGACCAGCAGGCAAATGTCTCACCAAGCACAGTACAACCACATCACAACTCTCCACAAGTCCTCACTTTGTCATAACTGAAATATTACCCCTATTCAATCCAGTGTATTTCAAGAACCACAAAAGGAATTTATTTTTACCAAAAAAACAGTTTCCACGACAGAATAAATTGTGCAGAGGTTTTACTTAACATTGGGTAGTGAAGAGGTAATAATTAGGTAAAAATCCTGTCAATATCACGAATCAATTAGACCATGTACAGTCACAGTTAATAGTCCTGCAACGCCTGCTAATGAAATGGACCTGAAAAATGGTGCAAAACTATTCCTGTTGATCTCTGTAACATTGGTTCATAAGATTCACTTTCATAGTTCACTTTCATTCACCCAGTGCAGGACTTTTTACCATGACTCTACCAGAGATGTAATAAAGGAAGAGATTATAACAACAAACCATATGATAATTATTCAGTAAAAGTTCAGTTTTTTTGGAAGTTGTATATAGCAATTCATCTCATAACCATAACACCGAAGTATTCAGTAAAACGCCTGCAGTGATAAAGTTACTTAGAAGGATGTCTGTCTGTATTAGGTGTGTGATGTAAAGTATTTGGCACCGACTCTGGAGACATACACAGCAACCATCTGGAACCATATCTGCAAACTGTTTATACACACATTTCGGAGATAAGATTACAGAAGGCGTCTGTATTAGATGGAAGAAGTACTGTAATGTCATATAGTTGGCACAGACTCTGGAGACATACACAACAACCTTCTCATACCATATCTCCAAAGTGATCATAGACACATTTCGGTGACAGGGTTAGAGAAGGGTGTCTGTATTAGATGCAAGAAGTATTCAGTAAACCTGCTACAGTGATGAGGTACTAATAAGGGTGTCTGTATTAGGTGTATGAAGTACTGTATTGTCCAATAGCTGCCAATGACTCTGGAGACATACACAACAACCTTCTCAAACAATATCCTCAAAATGTTCATAGAGACATTTTGATGATAGTGTTTGTTAAAGGCGTCTGTGTTTGGTAAACGATGTACATTTTATAGGAGGTCTGTATTCTGTAACTCTGGGATGTTATTCGCCTGTAAATATTAATCATCTTGATATCCAGTAGTTTTCTTGTTGGGACACAACCTCTCTCACCGACTATACAGCCTTATATTGAGTGAGGAAACAGCCAGTCTGTATTAAAATAGCCGTCTTTGATATTGTTCAAAATAATTAACACTCAAAACAACTGATAAATCAAGCCTTTCTCCCTAACTAAAACCAGCACTAATGACGTCAAAAAGTCATTAAATACTTGCTCAGCTCACAAACAAAGCAAGTTTCATCCATATATACCATACCTGGCCAGAGATTTAACGAACCCACTGACTGACCAATGATTAAGAAAAAACAAAAAACAATTCACTCATGTTTGATTTGTTGGCATTTGTATTTCGTGGGAAACGACACCAAACAAATCACACAAACAAAAAATAATAGTGTGAAACTTCATTCATGTCTTACTAAAGGTCTTAAAGGAAAAACTTTTAGAGCAAACCTATGGGAAGGAAATTGTTATCTATCAGTCGGAGAGAATTATAAAGTTATGGTTACAATAAGGTTATATGTATATTGTAAGTCCATGATAGAAATAATGATCATGTAATCATATGTCATTAATGTTTAGACCAAAAACCAGAGGATGATTGAATGAGAATAAAAATATAGTCGTGTCTGCAGTTTGACCAAACTTGGTAGAATACAATGTTGTCTTTTGGAAAACCACTAACTGTATGCACAATGTACTACTCTCTGCATAATATCATAATTCGTGAAGAATTCCACTATGAACGTCGAATAAGCGACCACGAAATGAAAGATATATTTGAGTGTCAATCTTCAAGCGTTGCGGAGGAACGAGGAGTGAGACCCTTGTTTGTAAGTCGTCCTGTGTAATGTAAATATAAACTTACAGAGGTCGACCAGCAGGCAAATGTCTCACCAAGCACAGTACAACCACATCACAACTCTCCACAAGTCCTCACTTTGTCATAACTGAAATATTACCCCTATTCAATCCAGTGTATTTCAAGAACCACAAAAGGAATTTATTTTTACCAAAAAAACAGTTTCCACGACAGAATAAATTGTGCAGAGGTTTTACTTAACATTGGGTAGTGAAGAGGTAATAATTAGGTAAAAATCCTGTCAATATCACGAATCAATTAGACCATGTACAGTCACAGTTAATAGTCCTGCAACGCCTGCTAATGAAATGGACCTGAAAAATGGTGCAAAACTATTCCTGTTGATCTCTGTAACATTGGTTCATAAGATTCACTTTCATAGTTCACTTTCATTCACCCAGTGCAGGACTTTTTACCATGACTCTACCAGAGATGTAATAAAGGAAGAGATTATAACAACAAACCATATGATAATTATTCAGTAAAAGTTCAGTTTTTTTGGAAGTTGTATATAGCAATTCATCTCATAACCATAACACCGAAGTATTCAGTAAAACGCCTGCAGTGATAAAGTTACTTAGAAGGATGTCTGTCTGTATTAGGTGTGTGATGTAAAGTATTTGGCACCGACTCTGGAGACATACACAGCAACCATCTGGAACCATATCTGCAAACTGTTTATACACACATTTCGGAGATAAGATTACAGAAGGCGTCTGTATTAGATGGAAGAAGTACTGTAATGTCATATAGTTGGCACAGACTCTGGAGACATACACAACAACCTTCTCATACCATATCTCCAAAGTGATCATAGACACATTTCGGTGACAGGGTTAGAGAAGGGTGTCTGTATTAGATGCAAGAAGTATTCAGTAAACCACCTACAGTGATGAGGTACTAATAAGGGTGTCTGTATTAGGTGTATGAAGTACTGTATTGTCCAATAGCTGCCAATGACTCTGGAGACATACACAACAACCTTCTCAAACAATATCCTCAAAATGTTCATAGAGACATTTTGATGATAGTGTTTGTTAAAGGCGTCTGTGTTTGGTAAACGATGTACATTTTATAGGAGGTCTGTATTCTGTAACTCTGGGATGTTATTCGCCTGTAAATATTAATCATCTTGATATCCAGTAGTTTTCTTGTTGGGACACAACCTCTCTCACCGACTATACAGCCTTATATTGAGTGAGGAAACAGCCAGTCTGTATTAAAATAGCCGTCTTTGATATTGTTCAAAATAATTAACACTCAAAACAACTGATAAATCAAGCCTTTCTCCCTAACTAAAACCAGCACTAATGACGTCAAAAAGTCATTAAATACTTGCTCAGCTCACAAACAAAGCAAGTTTCATCCATATATACCATACCTGGCCAGAGATTTAACGAACCCACTGACTGACCAATGATTAAGAAAAAACAAAAAACAATTCACTCATGTTTGATTTGTTGGCATTTGTATTTCGTGGGAAACGACACCAAACAAATCACACAAACAAAAAATAATAGTGTGAAACTTCATTCATGTCTTACTAAAGGTCTTAAAGGAAAAACTTTTAGAGCAAACCTATGGGAAGGAAATTGTTATCTATCAGTCGGAGAGAATTATAAAGTTATGGTTACAATAAGGTTATATGTATATTGTAAGTCCATGATAGAAATAATGATCATGTAATCATATGTCATTAATGTTTAGACCAAAAACCAGAGGATGATTGAATGAGAATAAAAATATAGTCGTGTCTGCAGTTTGACCAAACTTGGTAGAATACAATGTTGTCTTTTGGAAAACCACTAACTGTATGCACAATGTACTACTCTCTGCATAATATCATAATTCGTGAAGAATTCCACTATGAACGTCGAATAAGCGACCACGAAATGAAAGATATATTTGAGTGTCAATCTTCAAGCGTTGCGGAGGAACGAGGAGTGAGACCCTTGTTTGTAAGTCGTCCTGTGTAATGTAAATATAAACTTACAGAGGTCGACCAGCAGGCAAATGTCTCACCAAGCACAGTACAACCACATCACAACTCTCCACAAGTCCTCACTTTGTCATAACTGAAATATTACCCCTATTCAATCCAGTGTATTTCAAGAACCACAAAAGGAATTCATTTTTACCAAGAAAACAGTTTACACGACAGAATAAATTGTGCAGAGGTTTTACATAACATTGGGTAGTGAAGAGGTAATAATTAGTTAAAAATCCTGTCAATATCACGAATCGATTAGACCATGTACAGTCACAGTTAATAGTCCTGCAACGCCTGCTAATGTAACGGACCAGAAAAATGGTGCAAAACTATTCCTGTTGATCTCTATAACATTGGTTCATAAGATTCACTTTCATAGTTCACCTTCATTCACCTAATGCACGACTTTTTACCGTGACTGTACCAGAGATGTAATAAAGGAGGAGATTATAACAAATCATATGATAATTATTCAGTAAAAGTTCAGTATTTCTGGAAGTTGTATATAGCAATTCATCTCATAACCACAACACCTTAGTATTCAGTTGTATCCATAATGTTCATAGACACATTTCAGAGATAAGATAACAGAAGGGTGTCTGTATTAGATGCAAGGAAGTATTCAGTAAACCTGCTACAGTGATGAGGTACTAATAAGGGTGTCTGTATTAGTTGTATGAAGTACTGTAATGTCCAATAGCTGCCAATGACTCTGGAGACACACACAACAACCTTCTCAAACAATATCCTCAAAATGTTCATAGAGACATTTTAATGAGAGTGTTTGATAAAGGCGTCTGTGTTTGGTAAACGATGTACATTTTAGAGTTACTGGCTCTTGAGATAAATAACATCTACAGAGGTAATTACTTCAACACAAATTATATTCCAAGGAGGAGGTCCGTATTCTGTAACTCTGGGATGTTATTCGCCTGCAAATATTAATCATCTTGACATCCAGCCGTTTTCTTGGTGGGACACAACCTCTCTCACCGACTATACAGCCTTATATTGAGTGAGGAAACAGCCAGTCTGTACTAAAATAGCAGTCTTTGATATTGTTCAAAATAATTAACACTCAAAACAACTGATAAATCAAGCCTTTCTCCCTAACTAAAACCAGCACTAATGACGTCAAAAAGTCATTAAATACTTGCTCAGCTCACAAACAAAGCAAGTTTCATCCACATATACCATACCTGGCCAGAGATTTAACGAACCCACTGACTGACCAATGATTAAGAAAAAACAAAAAACAATTCACTCATGTTTGATTTGTTGGCATTTGTATTTCGTGGGAAACGACACCAAACAAATCACACAAACAAAAAATAATAGTGTGAAACTTCATTCATGTCTTACTGAAGGTCTTGAAGGAAAAACTTTTAGAGCAAACCTATGGGAAGGAAATTGTTATCTAACAGTCGGAGAGAATTATAAAGTTATGGTTACAATAAGGTTATATGTATATTGTAAGTCCATGATAGAAATAATGATCATGTAATCAAATGTCATTAATGTTTAGACCAACAACCACAGCGATAATTGAATGAGAATAATAATCTAGTCGTGTCTGCATGCAGTTTAACCAAACTTGGTAGAATACAATGTTGTCTCTTGGAAAACCACTAACTGTATGCACAATGTACTACTCTCTGCTTAATATCATAATTCGTGAATAATTCCACTATGAACGTTGAATAAGCGACCATGAAATGAAAGATATATTTGAGTGTCAATCTTCAAGCGTTGCGGAGGAACGAGGAGCGAGACCCTTGTTTGTAAGTCGTCCTGTGTAATGTAAATATAAACTTACAGAGGTCGACCAGCAGGCAAATGTCTCACCAAGCACAGTACAACCACATCACAACTCTCCATAAGTCCTCACTTTGTCATAACTGAAATATTACCCCTATTCAATCCAGTGTATTTCAAGAACCACAAAAGGAATTATTTTTTACCAAGAAAACAGTTTACACGACAGAATAAATTGTGCAGAGGTTTTACATAACATTGGGTAGTGAAGAGGTAATAATTAGGTAAAAATCCTTTCAATATCACGAATCAATTAGACCATGTACAGTCACAGTTAATAGTCTTGCAACGCCTGCTAATGAAACGAACCTGAAAAATGGTGCAAAACTATTCCTGTTGATCTCTAACATTGGTTCATAAGATTCACTTTCATAGTTCACTTTCATTCACCCAGTGCAGGACTTTTTACAGTGACTCTACCAGAGATGTAATAAAGGAAGAGATTAACAACAAACCATATGATAACTATTCAGTAAAAGTTTAGTATTTCTGGAAGTTGTATATAGCAATTCATCTCCTAACCACAACACCGTAGTATTCAGTAAAACGCATACAGTGATAAAGTTACTTAGAAGGGTGTCTGTCTGTATTAGGTGTGTGATGTGAAGTAGTTGGCACCGACCCTGGAGACATACACAGCAACCATCTGAAACCATATCTGCAAACTGTTTATACACACATTTCGGAGATAAGATTACAGAAGGGTGTCTGTATTAGATGCAAGAAGTACTGTAATATCCTATAGTTGGCACAGACTCTGGAGACATACACAACAACCTTCTCACACCATATCTCCAAAGTGATCATAGACACATTTCGGTGATAGGGTTACAGAAGGGTGTCTGTATTAGATGTAAGAAGTATTCAGTAAACCACCTACAGTGATGAAGTACTAATAAGGGTGTATGAAGTACTGTATTGTCCAATAGCTGCCAATGACTCTGGAGACACACACAACAACCTTCTCAAACAATATCCTCAAAATGTTCATAGAGACATTTTAGTAATAATGTTTGTTAAAGGCGTCTGTGTTTGGTAAACGATGTACATTTTATAGTTACAGGCTCTTGAGATAAATAACATCTACAGAGGTAATTACTTCAACACAAATTATATTCCAAGGAGGAGGTCCGTATGTACAGTACTGTAGAGGAGGGTAACACCACAGCTTCCCCACTTGAAGCAACATAAACCAGACAATAACAAACACAAGAGGGCCAACCTCCTTACCTCCAATTTCTCACTGTCATCTCTAAACTCAAGAGAGAGAGGGAGAGAAAGGAGGAGAGAGAGAGAGAGGGAGAGAAAGTAGAAAGAGAGAGGGAGAAGAATTGGGTGGAGCTTAGACAAGAACTCCACCCCTTTCAAGAAGGTAATAATAATATCTGAATAGACTTGGCATCTTCCAATAGAGAATGTATATAAGCAGTGAAGTTGACCTAATATGTAGGATTTCCTAAACTGACTCCCAGGGCTATAACCTGTCTCCATAAGAGTGACACAGGCATATAAGACAAGGCATCAAATATAATTCCCTGTATAGAGATAAGTATGTATAAATAAATTAAGCCTAAAGAAACTTGTGCAGTCACTTTACCTAAGAACACCACAACGCCAAGCTCGCTACCTAATACCACAACAACCACAACAACAACAACAACAACTACTACGACTACAACTCCGGACTAAGGTACTGTATCAGATCCTGAACGAGTTAAAGCCTTAGAGGACTGGTACACGTATTCTGTAACTCTGGGATGTTATTCGCCTGCAAATATTAATCATCTTGACATCCAGCCGTTTTCTTGGTGGGACACAACCTCTCTCACCGACTATACAGCCTTATATTGAGTGAGGAAATAGTCAGTCTGTACTAAAATAGCAGTCTTTGATATTGTTCAAAATAATTAACACTTGAAACAACTGATAAATCAAGCCTTTCTCCCTAACTAAAACCAGCACTAATGACGTCAAAAAGTCATTAAATACTTACTCAGCTCATAAACAAAGCAAGTTTCATCCACATATACCATACCTGGCCAGAGATTTAACGAACCCACTGACTGACCAATGATTAAGAAAAAACAAAAAACAATTCACTCATGTTTGATTTGTTGGCATTTGTATTTCGTGGGAAACGACACCAAACAAATCACAAACAAAAAATAATAGTGTGAAACTTCATTCATGTCTTACTGAAGGTCTTGAAGGAAAAACTTTTAGAGCAAACCTATGGGAAGGAAATTGTTATCTAACAGTCGGAGAGAATTATAAAGTTATGGTTACAATAAGGTTATATGTATATTGTAAGTCCATGATAGAAATAATGATCATGTAATCAAATGTCATTAACGTTTAGACCAAAAACCACAGCGATGATTGAATGAGAATAAAAATCTAGTCGTGTCTGCACTTTGACCAAACTTGGTAGAATACAATGTTGTCTCTTGGAAAACCACTAACTGTATGCACAATGTACTACTCTCTGCATAATATCATAATTCGTGAATAATTCCACTATGAACGTTGAATAAGCGACCACGAAATGAAAGATATATTTGAGTGTCAATCTTCAAGCGTTGCGGAGGAACGAGGAGTGAGACCCTTGTTTGTAAGTCGTCCTGTGTAATGTAAATATAAACTTACAGAGCTCGACCAGCAGGGAAACGTCTCGCCTTAATTTTACACTCCTAAAGCTTCACTGCCATCACTATTTATACAGTCACAACGTCACCATATTCAGAACTTCACCATATTCACAGTCATCATATTCACCCCCCACCATATTCACACCCCCACCATATTTATAGTCACAGCGCTTCCTTCTAGTCACTATTTCGATATTTTAGATGAATCAGCGGCGAGACCCAGACCTGATGATTAAGATGCGTCTATGTAAATAATATTCATACAAATCCAGACCAGCAGGGTAAGGTCTCACCAAGTATACAACAACCACAACAACAACACTTTTCTTGAATTCACGTTTGTTTATGGATTAGATTATATCACTGTTTAAACCACCACCAAACTTTTCTTGAATTCACGTTTGTTTACGGATTACATTATCAGTTTAAACCACAACACTTTTCTTGAATTCATGTTTGTTTATGGATTAGATTATATCACGGTTTAAACCACCAAAGTGCTTCAAGTATAAATAGAGGAAAAAAGAGTGAATTTTTAACAAAGATATCTGCCACACACACTATAGATTGATGGATATTAGATGCCGAAAAAGCGTGGTCATATGGCGCCAGTGGAAGAGGACGATTAAAAGATCGGACAGTAAGCACAAAAAGTAACATGAAAAAAAAAAAAAAAATAGACAGTTGGAGGTAATTACAAGGTTCTACTAATTACAGGAATGAGTCGATGTATTTATAAAGGAAACCCTTATAATTATAGTCGGTAAAAGAAAAATGAACGGTTCTTAGTGATACGAAAGAGTAACAAACGTACAGCGAAACGGAACCTGTACAACAAAATAATACACTAAAGTATTAACCCATTCTTTTATCAAACGTGAGATTATTTAGACAAGATACTGAATTACATAGATAACTTCCGCAAAAATTTAATACATCTATGCATGATATTACTATAAACGATTTCCTTAAAAGTCAGTTATTGTAACCATTGCTTTGCTTTGTATAATTATTTTAATACTATTTGTTTAAAAGAATAATTTACTCGTGTTTCGTTAAAATGTGTTGGTTTTGGTGATAGTGGCGATTTAACCAGCACCAACTGAAAGAGAAGGATATTTACAGACGCTTTTCGTCTAACATTTCTTACGTAATATTGTCTGAACTTAATAAACAAACATCTACTTTCAAATGGGCCCCGTATGACCTTGATGTTGCGGCGCCTAATATCAATCAATCAATCTACTTACATGAACACTTTCCTCGTCCCTATATCAGCAGAAATATTTAACTTATGCACTCTTTACATTACCTCAGTTGGTGGTCCTTAACTCCACAAACGAAAGCTACTCTGAGAAAAATATATGTCCCTTCGTCAATGTATCAGCACACGTAACTCACTCACACACTCGTTCCCTTACTTGGATGACCTTAATCTTACAAACATCAAGACAGTACTTACAAAACCACTATCTCTTCGTCACTGTATCTGCACACTCACTGCCTTGGTTAGAAAAATGTCCTCTTCTGGGATCCTCTTGTCACACACTTGTTCACTTTACCACACTTGGGTTGCGTCTGACCCCTTCAACTGTCCTGGCCACTACGTAACCTCGCCTCGCCTCGCCTCGCCTCGTCTTTGTAATACACCGTGACATATAATCCCCCGGGTCCTGGTTAATGACCCCACTGACTGTTTACACGTCGTTAAGAGTGATAGTTACAATTGGGTTGTTGTTTGAAGACACGAGCATTCTCGGTTATTCTATTTACAATATACTTTCCGTATTCCAGGATGAATATATACATTATTTTACCTTTTAACGCCGAAAGGTTTTCTTGCAATATTGTAAGTC
>JAWQEG010005488.1:27500-32500 GCA_033782935.1 Petrolisthes cinctipes | reverse complement strand
AACACAACACAACACAACACAACACACTGAATATAAACTCTAGTTCTCATTTCCCTCCATTTAAGTTTGTTTTTTTTTCTTCTTTTTTTCCACTGGCATTTACGAGACTGAGGTTGTCCGTACCACCGTCACCCCCAACACTACCACCTGTTGTCACCGTACCCGTTCCACTCCAGTACAATACACCCAAGGTCAGACAGAGGAGGAGGAGGAGAAAAGGTGGTCCTGAAAATTTGACGAATATTATATAGTACGGTACAGGATTTTTTTTTTAGTTTTACATATCTATTAATTCATTATTGTTATTTATTATTATCATTATTATTATTATTATTAGTAGTAGTAGTAGTAGTAGTAGTAGTATCATTATTATTATTATTATTATTATTTTTATTATTGTTATTATCATTATTATTACTGTTGTTGTTGTTGTTGTTGTTTTTGGCCCTTGTTCTAAGGCTTCATCAGATGTTTGTTCCGTGCACCTGCGTGGTTGAGTTGAAAGCCTTCGTCACTCCAGTAGGAAAAGAAATAACAGGAATTGGCAATGGAAACAGATTATATTGTTGGTGAATTAGAAGGTCAGCGATTCCTCCTAACTATGCCACGAAACAGACGCCCTCAATGGTACTAATAGGGGATCTGTTTCATGGCATAGTTTGGAGGAATCAAAGACCTTCCAATTCCACCAACCAAAGAATCTCCACTTAAGGGGGTTAATTCGCTTTTGTTACATTGGAGTGCCATGATTCCTCCAAAGTATGCCAGGAAACAGGACCAGATGAACAAATATAATGGTGTTCTGTTGCTTGGAATAGTTTGGAGGATTCAGTTGCTCCAGAATTACCAACACAAAACTTCCCCCTTAAACACAATGTATGGGAAGGAAAGAAATTAATGCATCGAGGTAGATTGTTACAGATTACTCCAGTAGTGTGGTTGGTATAGTTTTGATGAGTTAATTAATTGTCACACTTTTTCAGTAGAGTGGCCTTGCTATATTGAACTGTCAGACTTTTATCATTGTTTATCTTAACACCAGAATACAACCACATAATTATTGAGTTGTCACACTTTTATTGTTATTCATTACTGCATTAGAATAACTTAATTGAATATACTCTTACACTTCTGTCATTATTCATGTGTACACTAAAATAACATTGGTGAATTTATTGTACTCTCACCCTCTTATCATTATTCATTTGTACACTAAAATAACATATCTTTATAGTACTCTCATACTATTGTCATTATTCATATGTACTCTAAAATATCATCACTGAATTTGTTGTACTCACACTTTTATTATTATTCATTTATACACCAGAATAACATACAGGTGAATTGTACTATCACTCTTCTATCAGTAATTTTTTTTTCTTTTTTTACAGCCATCAGTAAAAAGAATTTGTGCATTCTACTGTAACCCTTTATAGTCTCTTTGTATCCTATAGTGTTATTAAGGACCCTGTGATGGTGTACGAAATCTGGAGGCTTCTGATTCCTCCTGACCACGCCACGAATCAAGCTCCTTCCATATAGTAGGTGTTTCGTGACAATACTTGAAGGGCTCATATAACTCCAATTTTCTGACTACATCACAGGGTCCCTTAAGGTGCTAATTCGTTTTTGTTACATTGGAGTGCCTTGATTCCTCCAAAGTATGCTAGGAAACAGGACCAGATGAGCAAAAATAATGGTGTTCTGTTGCTGGGAATAGTTTGGAGGATTCAGATGCTCCAGAATTACCAACACAAAACTTACCTTGTTACATTGGAGTGCCTTGATTCCTCCAAAGTATGCTAGGAAACAGGACCAGATGAGCAAATATAATGGTGTTCTGTTGCTGGGAATAGTTTGGAGGATTCAGATGCTCCAGATTTACCAACACAAAACTTCCCCCTTAAGGATCTTTATTTATCATCATCTGGTTTCCGCTGGTACCCTTGTAATATATTATGTATGTATTTACCTTTATGTATCCTTAGGGAAATTCTTTGGTTATGCTTCCTCTGTCTTTCCTCTCCCTCTAACCTTCATTATTTCCTCTTCCTCCTACCATAACTCTCGTCTTCCTCCATCATCATTATTCCCCTTCCTTCCTTCCTTCTGTCACTCCTCCAATCATACCCTCATTATCACTATTCCATCCTTCCTCTTCTGTGTGTGTGTGTGTCCTTCCTTAACTATAATAATCTCATGTATCTTTCTCTACTCTTACTTATCCTTGTGTATCCATATGTATTTATAATTTTCCTTAATTAATTACTCTGTATGTATCTATTTCCCATTCATTAACGTGTCTTTCTTGTTTTCCTATTTATTATCTCGTGTCTTGTGCATATATATACAGTAGATATTAATACATACTTACTCTTAACTGACACATAGCTATACCCTTATTTTTAACTTCACATATCCTTTATTTTGCTATATATATGCATTTCTTTATCGGCCGTCTGTGGTTCTCATGTCTAATGCGTATTTATAGTGTTGTTGTGGTGGGTGAGGTCTGGCTGGCTGGCTGGCTGGCTGCTGGGATGATTGTGGTGGTTCTCTCAGATTCCACGAGGTTTGGATTTGACGAGTGGGAGTGGGAGTGGGAGGGGGGGCGGCGACCTTGAGGTATTGTGTTGGGAAGGGGGGTATAGTAAGGGTAGAGTGACCTTGCGAGTGGGGGGGAAGGGACAGAGCACACAGAGAGAGAGAGAGGAATTGGAGATGATGCAGGTGATGTGGATAACGTAAGAAGGAAGAGAGTGAGTGGATGAGAGACAGAGAGGATTAAGGAATGATGTAAGGGCAAAGGATAAGTGAGGATGAAGGAATAAACGAGGGAGAATAGAATAGAAAAGAAGTATAAGAAATTACAGTAGGAGTGAGGTATAGGGGAAGAGGTTGGGTTGAGGGAAGAGGTAGAGAAGAGAAGAGGTGTGGGGAGGCCAGCAGGAACACACCGAGGGAGTATAGGTGGGGAAGGAGTGGGGGGATGGTAAGGAAGGAATGGGGTGTGGTAGAGTGATTTGGAGGAAGGGAATGAATAATGGATTGATGGATGGATGGATAGATAGGTAGGTTGGTTGGTAAGTAGTGGCCTGGCAAGCTTCCGGTGCATTGATAACATAACACTTTATTTTTTTTAGTCTGTGTGAAAAAAAAAAATAGGAGGAAAAAATGTCGTTTAGTTCATTCTTGCCAATGTTCGCGCAAAAAAAAAAAAAAAAAAAAAAAAAAACACACACACACACACACACACACACACACATACACACACACACACACACACACACACACACACACACACACTCACACACACATTACATCGTTCATCGGATTTATTTTTTCAGATAGTGCAGAGTATATATAAATAAATTGGCACCATTCATTAGTACCAAAACCCACGATCCCTTGTGCCCCAAATGCAAAAGAATTATCTGGTGAAACAGTAGATTAATGACAATGAAATATTTTGTCATTTTTCGTTCATGTTTCCTCACAGACAAAAACCAAACGTGTGCCAACTTCATATATGGGGAACCAGTTATATTTTGTATTATTAATTTTTACGTAAAGTGTAATAATATCAATCTATCTATTATTTTCTTTCAGGTACGTGTGTGATGGATGTTTGGTGAGAGAGAATCGTGGTTGTATGTGAGTACGACGAGTTTTTATACTGTACAGGACATTTCAAGGGAATTTACAGCATATATGGAAAGAGTATAAAGTGTAGCCTCTCGTAGATAGATAGATAGATAGATAGATAGATAGATAGATAGGTAGATAGATTGATATTATTGATTAGTCTAAGAGTATAAAGTGTAGCCTCTCGCATGTAGATAGATAGATAGATAGGTAGATAGATTGACTGATATTATTGATAAGTCTAAGAGTATAAAGTGTAGCCTCTCGTATGTAGATAGATAGATAGATAGGTAGATAGATTGAGATTATTGATTGGTCTAAGAGTTCTGAATACATGAAGCAAACTCATCAACAACTCATCTAAATTGGAGTGGAACGGGAGGCTGTGGTGGAATATATAACACAAAAGGCAGTTGCGTCAGTTTGTAGCATCAGTTATGTTTGTGCTTAGTCTATATTATGAGGATATTTTATTACAGAACATTTTATAATATGTGCACCTATTGTAAAACTCAGATTCGTCACTCAGAGTTTGCATACGATTTTCATTAACAGAGACGACCACGAGTATATAAAAACATCACGAATACATACAAATATTCTCATTGTGATGGTCCAAGTTCACTCACCCCGTGTTGCATCGGGAGACTGACTGAATCAACGACGCAAAACGTATGATAATAATAGACCCCACATGTGCTTCAGTATCAAATCCCGCTGGAGGTAACCGTGACTCCAGCATCCCTGTATGTATGTATGTATGTGTTGAAGGTTAAGGTGAAGGAGTTTGCCCCTGAAGATGGAGATATAACAATCACGTCAGCGGAAAGAAACACTTACTGAATTTTACTGTATACTCACTCAGATGTAGCTAACCAACCAAAAAAAACAACCAACCAACCAAACTAATTTACCAACCAACCAACCAACCAACGAACGAACCAACCAACCAACCAAATAACCAACCAACCAACCAACCAACGAAACAACCTACCAACCAACCAAAAATACAAAAACCAACCAACCAACCAACCAAAAATACAAAAATCAACCAACCAACCAACCAAAAATACAAAAACCAACCAACCTACAAACCAACCAACCAACCAAGCTCTCCACAGTCAGTCATGGAGCATCGTTGACCCCATCCCACCCCACCCCACCCACCCCACCACAATGGAGGAACTGACAACGACATCCTCAATTCTTTCACCCAAACCCAGAATTTACACCAACACCTTTGTACCGGTAGTCGCCAGTTAAATGATCTTGTTTTCGTTTCCATTCCCCTCACACCAACACCTTTCTTTGTACCGGCACTAGATAGACATTTTACCCCACCACCACCACCA
>JAWQEG010005488.1:10000-22500 GCA_033782935.1 Petrolisthes cinctipes | reverse complement strand
GAGAGAGAGAGAGAGAGAGAGAGAGAGAGAGAGAGAGAGAGAGAGAGAGAGAGAGAGATGGCTGGTAGGCTTTGTGAATAAATTGGTATGTAGATAGATAGATAGGAAGGTAACCAGAAACACAGATATACAGACAGGAAGACAGAGAAACATAAACAATAATAAACCAAACTTTATTCCTCCACCCTGGTACAGTCTTCCTATACTACACACACATGATGATCAGTCGCAGAAACAGTGTCATGAGGGCAGGCAGGCAGGTCAGGGATTCGTGTGTGTGTGTGTGTGTGTGTGTGTTGAGAGGGGCCAGGTGGTTTGTGTGTGTGTGTGTGTGTGTGTGTGTGTGTGTGTGTGTGTGTGTGTGTTGAGAGGGGCCAGGTGGTGGGAAATGGTGGTGGTTATGACAGAGGTATGTATGTATGTACAGTCGGTGGCAAAAGTCCTGTCGCCTCACTCAGCACGTCTTCAAAGATAACATAAAGGTTAATCATCAATAAACACATTCACCAAACAGAAATACGATATCCAGGGAGTTAATTAATATACTTCTCTGTTTTTTTAGTTTACGAACCCGTGAAGCTTATATTTCCATACTTACTTCATGACTTGGCAGATGTAGCGACAGGACATTTGCCGCCGACTGTACAATACAGCTGAAAGGAATGAGGAAGGTTAGATCATATCACATTGTTTTTGGATTGGTAAAAAGCAGATGGTATGTATATATATATGTATTTATATATTTGTGTAAGTGACTTGGTAGTTGTGATGCATGGTTGTGATTTTAATACAGTGTTGGGATAGTTTTCGGGTTGTGATATTATTATGTGTATATAAGTGATCTTGGAGTTGGTGGTTATGGTGGTGTGTGCGATGGTCGTGTTGTTGTTGTTGTTATGATAGTGGTGGTGTTGGTGTTAGTAGTGGTGTTGGTGGTGGTGGGGGTGGTGATGAGGGTTATGGTGGTACTGATGTTGTTGTTGTTGTTGCTGTTGTTGTTGTGATGGTGGTAGTATTAGTAGTGGTGGTGATGGTGGTAATGGTAATGATGGAGATGGTGACTACATAATATTGCTACACACACACACACACACACACACACACACACACACCGCTGACCTGCCGGAACACATCACACCAAACCAACACTCCATCCAAGGACCTTCTTTTCCGGTATTTAAATGTTAAGAGAAATATTATGATGAGCATGTAAACTTGGTGTTGGTCTCGCTCTGTTGGTGAAGGGTGGAGTGAGGGAGAGTTGGAGGGTGGAGGTGGAAGTGAGGGAGAGTGGAGGTGGGGGGAGTGAGAGGGTAGAGTGAGGGAGTGAGAGGGTAGAGGGTGGAGTGTGGGATAGAGGAGATGGAGTGAGAGAGAGAGAGAGAGAGAGAGAGAGAGAGAGAGAGAGAGAGAGTGTGTGTGTGTGTGTGTGTGTTAAGTTATGTGTGAAGAGGAGTATTATGGTGTGAGGTAGAATTGTGCTTAATTAATAAAGAGTATGTGAGGTAAAGTGTGTGAGATGGTGTGGAGTGGATAGAGTGTGAAGTCGTGAAGCATGAAACAGAGTGTGCAGTGAGTAGCATGTGGAGTAGATAGACGTGGGGGTCTGAGGAGGGTGGAAGGAGTGGAGGGTGGAGTGGAGTAGATAGACGTGGTGGTCTGAAGAAGGTGGAAGGAGTGGAGGGTGGAGTGGAGCAGATAAAAAAAAAGTGGTGGTCTGAGGAAGGTGGAAGGAGTGGAGGATGGAGTGGAGCAGATAAAAAAAAAGTGGTGGTCTGAGGAAGGTGGAAGGAGTGGAGGGTGGAGTGGACAAACTGACAAGTGGGAGGTGAGTGGAGATCCTCAGTAAGAAGTAACATACAATTTCGAGACAGCAAAAATAGTCTTGCATCCGGATTTGTCCTGCATATCACAAAACCTGTTAAAGTTGCCATAAATATTCACGAATCTGTTTGTATCTGAATTCACATCACCCTTATTTTGTACAGTCAAGAGCACTAATAAGTATTCAGGTGTGTTTCGAATATCTAGAGACAGAAAATAAATGCACAATAAGATCTCCATTGGAACATTCAAACCTTCAACCAAAGCTGTATACTTATTAGTGCTCGTGACTGTACATCACATGAGACCTTGACAAATTTTTCCATTAATATATCATGAGTATAAGATATGCCCGAATTTCCACACTAATTTTCGTAGTTATATGATGAAATCGAATTGTACATACAGTCGTGGTCAATAATAATCATTCATATATGGGTAACTCAGGTAAGAGTGTGACAGTTTCCCTCTGTTCCTTAGCTGATAAACTTTGCAATAAATAGGGTAAGTACCATATATTAATTTACAACAAGCAGCCACGCACTACTTAAAACAATTACATTATAATATGTGAACGTGAAAATATTACATGACATATTGTTTGAGTTACCCATATGTGGATGATTATTATTGACCCCGACTGTACATTGATATCCTATAATCCATACGTGTACAAAATATCCTTTAACTCAGGTATTTCCTTTTTGTGTCACAGAACCTGATGAAAGTATTATTGCAAAGTTAGTGTCGCCAATAAATTATGGAACTAATTTCGTTATTCAATTATTTATCAAAACTCAGTTGGTTGAATTTTCCTCTGGTTGCCAAGAAAAGTTTTTGCTAATTTGAGAACGAGAGGGAGAATATTTATGGTTCCTGTGTGTCTGAGTGCACGTATATTTAGGATGTTATGTGTGTGTGTGTGTGTGTGTGTGTGTGTGTGTGTGTGTGTAGGTATGTATAATTTTGTGGCGTCTCGTAGTATGTATATGTATAATAATAAGTCTATTGCATGTATGTGACTATTTGTGTGTGTGTATGTATATGTTGGTGTGTGTGTATGTATGTATGTATGTGTTGGTGTGTGTAAGTATGTATGTATATGTTGGTGTATGTGTGTAAGTATGTATATGTTGGTGTGTGTGTAATTGTGTATATGTTGGTGTGTGTATGTAAGTATGTATATGTTGGCGTGTGTGTAAATGTATATGTTGGTGTATGTGTATTTATGTATATATGTGTGTGTATGTATGAATGTATATGGTGTATGTGTGTATATATATGTACAGTATATGTATATTTATGTGTATGTGTATAGAGCTCAGTCATGTTCACCCACACCACATCCCAGTAAAACAGAACAGAACAGAGCCAAGCAAAGCAGACATCCAACTCCCTTCCCCAAACCAGACACCCAACACTCCGTCTCCACTGTCATTATCTCTCTTTTTTTTTTTTTTTACACCCAACCTTACTCAGGAACAGAGAACTAGACCCTACCTTCCTTACCTGCCATATTGCCAAGCCGGAGAACACAAGAACAAGAACAGATTTATGGGGTGTGGAGGAAATAGTGAACAGATACAAATACGATAATATCATTTACAGATCATTATTATTATTTTATTATTATTATTATTTTTTTTTTTTTTTTTTTTTTTTTTTTTTTTTTTTATCCTCATTCCCCTTTGAAACAGTGAACAAATATAATGCGTTAATCTTCTCTATAAAGAACGCTAATAATTCTTTTTTTATTCCCGTAATCGATGGAGGGAGAACAATATTATTTCTTTATGAATACCTAAATTTCGTTTTCCGGAGAACAAGAGAACATGATTTTCTCGGATATTTAATGTAAAAATATACCGAACTGGAGAACATTATAAGATTATTTTCTATATTATATACATTGCATTTCTTCTTACGTGAGGAGATAGATAGAAAATTTTCCTTGAACTTAATAGAAAACCCGAACTGCTTAACGGGTTTATGCTCTTGGTGTACAGTCGGCGGCAAAAGTCATGTCGTCTCACTTAGCGTTTCATGAAGGATAACAAAAAAATAATTATCATCGAACCAACACATTCACCAACATACAGAATTATAATATCCAGGGGGAAAACTAGAAAACTACTCTGGGTTTTTATTTTACGAGCCTGTGAAGCTTATATTTCCATACTGTACTTCATGACTTGGCAGATGTGGCGACACGACTTTTTTTCCCCGGCTGTACTATTGCCGACAAAAATTTCTTTCCACTAACTAAAGGGTGACTCCTACATTTATCTCACCTTTATTTTCATGTACTCGTATGATGTTATTGCTTTAATTTGTGGGTTGACACTTTACTGTAAGATAGAGGCTGCTTCCTGATTAATAATATATAAGAAAAATATGCAGCTCACTGTTAGAGAAAAGTAGTCAATTGTTTACTAAAGTGCGCCTCGATTACTCCAAAGTATACCAGGAAACAGGACCACATGAACAAACATATTGGTGGTGGTCTGTTGCTTGGAATAATTTGGAGGATTCAGGTGCTCCAGATTTACCAACAATGTTTATACAGTACTTCAACCTTAGTAAAGAGCAATTGAACATGATATTATTAAATTACATAGATTTCCCCTTACTTGAAAAACAGGAGATCTTAAGGAGGAAATTCACTTCTGTTACATTGGAGTGCCTTGATTCCTCCAAAGTATGCTAGGAAACAGGACCAAATGAACACAAATAATGGTGTTCTCTTACTTGGAATAGTTTGGAGGAATCATTTGCTCCAGATTTACCAACACTGAACTTCCCCCTTAACTTAAATTTCTTTTTTATAACGTTAATAAAAACATATCCTGGAAAATTTAAATCATGGATAAATAAAAAAAATTATATTAATACCGTTTGAGGTAAAGCGTTTATTGACCTGAAGAAGCAATTTAGCGAAACTTTGTAAATATAAAAACTCGATTGTGTGAATATAAAGAAACCAAGATTTTGATGATGAATAAGATTTTGTAAGTTAAACATATCGTTCTTTTTAGTATAAAGTTTTCCCCTTTCTCACATATACATAGATAGGTAAATTGATAGATAGATAGATAGATAAATAAATTAATAAATAGATAGGTATATAGATAGATTGATTGATAGATAGATAGATAGATTGATAGATAGATAGATAGATAGATAGATAGATAGATAGGTAGATAGGTAGATAGATAGATAGATAGATAGATAGATAGATAGATAGATAGATAGACAGACAAATTTACCTTTAATCTTAGAAACAGGGATTGGTAAAATTATTATATGCCTAGTTCTCCTCCTCCTTACTCTGAACCCATAACATCTGCAAGGAACGGGATTTTCAAGGCCTGTAATAAACGTTCTGGCCAGACTAGTGGTGGTGTTGACCTTTTCAGTTAACATTACACCCTCTGACCTCACAACAACACCGAGAATTATGTTCACGCGTTTTTTATTATTTTGACCGCGGTGGGAAATCTCGTGTTGGGAAGAAGAATTGGAGGGAGGGTTACTGATTGATTTCCTCCCCAAACTATGCTGGGAAATAAATACAAATTATTAGGTGACAGAAAACAGTGTTATTAATTGGTGATCTATTTGTAACACTGAGGTCGTCTGTTCCCCAGTTCATTTCACCAAGATGGTATTACTCTCTCTCTCTCTCTCTCTCTCTCTCTCTCTCTCTCTCTCTCTCTCTCTCTCTCTCTCTGCGACAGATGGAGAGAGAACTTGTGCCCTTGACTGTACACACACAGCCACCCGGGCCGGTGGGTGCAGGGACCGCAAGAGAAAACCGTATAGTATTTTCTTCACCGTAATTTTTGTAACCCGTCCTGAACCAACATTACAGGAGGCTCTGTTTAGGTGGTCCTGCCTTGGGGTGTTGTGCTGGATGTAGGCTAACTTTAGGTGTATATATAGTACACATACACACATACATACAGATAAAGACAGAGAGACTTATGTTGTGTTGCAGTGTACAGTTCCACACACACACACACACACACACACACACACACACACATACAGATAAAGACAGAGAGACTTGTTTTGTGTTGTTCTTGAAGTTCCACACACACACACACATACACAGATAAAGACAGAAAGACTTGTGTTGTGTTGTTGTTGAAGTTCCACACACACACACACACACTCACAGATAAAGATAGAGATACTTGTTTTGTTTTGTGTACAGTTCCACACACACACACACACACAAATACAGATAATGATAGAGAGGCTTGTGTTGTGTTGTGTATAGTTCCACACACACACACACCCACAGATAAAGATAGAGATACTTGTTTTGTTTTGTTGTTGAAGTTCCACACACACACACACACACACACACAGATAAAGAAAGAGAGACTTGTGTTGTGTTGTGTTGTTGCTGTCACCTTTCACTCGTTCGTTCCTTTATCCACTGCCATACATTACATACCCAGTCGTATAAATGCATAAATATTACCCACAGGACTCGCACTTTATAATGGGAAGAGTGAGTATTACTTGTATTATTCTTTGGGGTGTAATATTGTGCTGGCATGATGAAGAGGAATGGTGGTGGTGGTGGTGGTGGGGGGGTCGGGATATCAGGGCTCGTATTCCTGTAAGCCAAATTAACTTTTAAGATAATATATATATTTTGTAAGTGTTTGTTTATTAATGGTAAAGACTGATACTCGGCACTGCTTCGAAATTATTATATAGACTCATGCTTCAGGAATGGGAAAATCGTCCACTGCTTCGAAATGAGCCTGAAACCCTTTGGGGAGGTCAGTAATGTAATAAAGAGCATACGAGCAAAAGTGGGAATTCTGAGATGCTTTGTGAATACCTGAAGGGGGGTCAATTTTTTTTTTTTTTTTTTTTTTTTTTTTTTTTTTTTTTTTTTTTTTTTTTTTTTGATGGTCTGGAGTGCCACTAATGTCTCCAAACTATGTCTCAAATCAGATCACTTTAGTATACGTGTAGGGAATCTGTTGTAGCGTATAGTGTGGAGGAATTAGTAGCCCTTCATGCAGTTCCCAAACATGGTACGATCCCCATAATTAAAGAGACCAATTGCCCGTCTTTCACTTGACAGATAGATGAGCAAATTTGATAATATATAGATAAATATATGTATACAAAAATTAATGTTACTTGAGACTACTGTACAGAGAACGGATACAGTTGGATACAGTATTGGGAAGAGTAGGAATGTCCCATGTGTGTCAGACCCAGTTAAGATCGTCTGGTTTTAAATAGAGCTTAGATATTTGAGTTTATTACTATGCTAAAGGTGGTAAGAAAGTGTCTGTGAAGTGTGAGTTAGCTATAAATCTTAAAATCAATATATAAAGACTTCACAGTATAAAAGGTTTCAGAATACTTTTATAATGCAGAAATACCTCGGCCACAAATATACCTAATGCTATGACCGTACCACGTTGATATTGCATAAGTAGTAATCGTGGATGTGGAGTGTTTCCTGTCCACAATGAAGGTCAGTTTTGTATGTGGTAACGTAATTGTGTGTGTATATGTTGTTGTCTGTTGTGTGTGTGTGTGTGTGTGTCTGTTGTGTGTGTGTGTGTGTGTGTGTGTTGTGTTGTTGTGTGTGTGATGTGTGTGTTGTGTGTGTGTGTGTGTGTAGTGTGTTGTGTGTGTGTGTGTGTGTGTGTGTGTGTTGTGTTGTTGTGAGCCACGCGCCGGGTTATCGATAAGCGTGGGAGAATGTAGACGAGCGTGGGAAAGTAAACATGATTGTACGGAATAAACAAGACACATACTGAGGGGGAAGCAGAATGAGATGGTACAATGATAGAAGAGGAAGAAGGCCTTAAGTTTTTATATATATCATTTACTTGTATTAATAGAATAGAAAAATAATCCACGATATTCAAAAGGGGTATGTATGTACGTACACTCGCAATCCAAAATATGTATCCAGGCTTGCTTCGAATAGCCTGATCGAGTATTAAGCGACCCCAAGCAAATATGAAAAAAGGATAAGTGTTGTAATTGGTTCACTACTACGTCAAATGATTCGAAACGTCAACAAGACCTGGATACAAATTTTGGATTACGAGTGTACAGTATAGGTGTGATGGTAAATATACTGTAGGTATGTTTACGTGTACGTATACAGATATTATTGTGTACATGCATGTATTTATTTACACAACCTTACATGATCAGTAGTATATGAATTTCTGCAGTAAAACAGGAGGAAGAATATTTATGTTTTTACTCTCTCTCTCTCTCTCTCTCTCTCTCTCTCTCTCTCTCTCTCTCTCTCTCTCTCTCTCTCTCTCTCTCTCTCTCTCTCTCTCTCTCTCTCTCCTCTCTCTCTCTCTCTCTCTCTCTCTCTCTCTCTCTCTCTCTCTCTCACTCTCTCTCTCTCTCTCCTCTCTCTCTCTCTCTCTCTCTCTCTCTCCTCTCTCTCTCTCTCTCAAGTCGGTTATGAAAAAAAAAAAATAACTGGGAAAAGTTATCCTCACATACACACATACACACACACACACACACACACACACACACACACACACATACAACACACACACACACACACACACACACACACACACACACACACTATCAGCTAAATATATGCAAATTATCTACTTTCCTAACAAATATTCTAAATTGTGTGTGAAATCAGAGCAATCAGGACCAAGTTTAGAAATTCCCCAAGCTACTTATGGTGTCATTATTTTCATCCATCGTGAGAGAGAGAGAGAGAGAGAGAGAGAGAGAGAGAGAGAGAGAGAGAGAGAGAGAGAGAGAGAGAGAGAGGATAACTTTTCGTAGTTATTTAGTGTTTTTTCTCATAACCGACTTGAGAGAGAGAGAGAGAGAGAGAGAGAGAGAGAGAGAGAGAGAGAGAGAGAGAGAGAGAGAGAGAGAGAGAGAGAGAGAGAGAGAGAGTGTGTGTGGTGTGTGTGTGTGTGTGTGTGTGTGTGTGTGTGTAATGTGAGTCGATCATTAGTTTTCGTTTTGAATAATTTTTGTTGAGAGTACTTGAAAGTTATTTGTTATAATTTACTTCAATCGTCTATTTTTGTGATTATTTTCATTTACCATTATATTCCAGTTTATTGTTCATTATTATCCTCCTATTTATTATCCTCCTATAGTTCAAATACAGTATATTCAGTTCCTTTTTTCCTTCTATACTTTTCGTAATTTTATCTATAAATGAATTTCTTATCTAAGTTTGTATATATTTTTTCTTACGTTATCATTTTTTCATAGTCCTCCTCTTCTTTATATTTTATCGTACATCGTCTTCATGGTTTTGTTGTTTGTATGTATAAATAAATATTATACTTATTGACAATTTCGTTCAGCTATATGTAAAAATTCGTCTTCTGTTTTAGAGTAGCAGTATAAATAAGACAGTATGGTACACACCCTCTCTCTCTCTCTCTCTCTCCTCTCTCTCTCTCTCTCTCTCTCTCTCTCTCTCTCTCTTTCTTTTTTGTCTGCCCTGGTTACGTGGCAGTGGTGAAGTGCGTGTAAAGACGATGATGTGTGTGTGTGTGTGTGTGTGTGTGTGTGTGTGTGTGTGACAGATAACTAACCCGACAACCTCAAGTCTGTCTGACCTACTTTCAACTCACGGTGCTGGGTGGGAGTGGGGCAAAGGAGGTGTGGTTGGTGGGTGGAGGGATGGGGGATTGAAAGGGTGGTAGTTCTGTATAGAGGCCGTGTTGTGGGATGTGTTTGGTAGTGGGTAGTGAAGTGGGGGGGAGGGTAGTGGGGCAAAGGAGGGGGTTGGGGGATGTAGGGATGGGGATTGAAAAAGTTGTAGTTGTTGTTGTTGTTGTTGAAGTTCCTCAAGCTGTCAGTTGTAGTTGTTATTTATATTGGTCGTGTTGTGGGCTTCAGTTGAGTTCTGTAGGGGTTAGCGAAGTGGGGGATGGTAGTGGGGCAAAGGAGGTGTGGTTGTGGGGTGGAGGGATGGGGGATTGAAAGGGTGGTAGTTCTCTATAAAGGGCGTGTTGTGGGCATGAGTTAGGTTGGGTGTATCAAGGTGTGGGTATGGTAGTGGTGGGAGTAATAGGGTAGGAGTTATATTTACCATACAGATACAAAGGATCTACAAACAGCAACATACCTAGTGGTCCTTGCGTGGCCGTTTGGTTTTACTAAGCTGTCCAGTATAAGAGGGTGAGGAAATTATGTGGGGTAGAAATGGGGGGATTAAAGAGGGTAGGGCCAGGAAGGGTTGTAAAGTTTGTGATGGAAAGAGGGGATAGGGTTTACAGGTTCTTATGTTGGGGGTGAGTGGGGTAGTGGAGATTGTGGTGGTGGTGGTGGGGAGAGTAGAGGAGGGTAGTGCAACAGTGGATGATCTAGATAGGTGATGAATAAAGGGGAGGGGGAGTAGAGGAGGTGGGGAAACAGTGGGTGTGACAGGTTGGGGTGGTTACTGTGTTCATATTGGGGGCATTTTGGATAGTGGGGGCTGTTAATGGTTAAAAGAAAAGTAGGGCATGAAAAGGCAAAATAGGTAGAGGAAAGAGGTAAGGGGAATATTGGGAGGGGGGGAGAGGGGACGGTATTTTGTGTAGTGGGACTGGTGGTGATTAAAAGTACAGTAGAGTAGGGGCAGAAAAGGGTAAGGGTAGGTAGAGGAGAGAGGTAGGGGGTATATGGAGTGGAGGAGGGGGGAAATGGTAGGTGTGTGGAAGTGCATGGAAGGTAGCGTTTTGTTGCGGTTCTCTTGTGTGTGTGTGTGTGTGTGTGTGTGTGTGTTGGGTAGTGGGGGGGGGAGGGGGAATGTTGTGGTTGAGGAGGGGAGGGCAAGAGGTGATGAGATGAGTAGGGTAGTAGTGTTGTGTTGTGGTTGTCTTGGCAGCGGACGGAGTGGTATGTGTAATTAATGTTTTCCTCTTCGTTCAGTATATGACCTGGTGAAACAACTCCTACCTTCATCAGCCTCAGATTTTCCAACACATCTGGTGAAGTGACATATACCCTCATTGGTCTCAGAGGATCTATAGGTATAATAACACTTCACTTATTTATTGAACTCTGACACTCACTCATTAGCCTCAGATTATCCAACAACACATCACTTATTTATTGAACTCTGTCATTCACTCAAGCCTCCCACGGCAACCCTCTTTTTTCTTTAACCTAAGCACGAGTTACATGACCTGTACGACCTATCACGGGTGGAATTCAGGTCCACTTATCATTCCCCCCAGGACTGATAGAAGTGGCCCAGTGGTGTACTTACATGTCAGTGGAATTGAGGCGACAACGACAGCATACAAATTTTGGATTACGACATAACAGTTATCAGTAAAAGATCTCTGTCCCTCTTGTATTCTAATTAGTTAAATTATGGGGATAGTAATACTTTACGTACTGTACCTTGCAGCACCTTGATTCCTCCAAAGTATACAAGAAAACCGGACCAGATAAACAACAATAATAACAATAATAAATAGTGGCCTGTCGCATGAAATAGTTTTGGGAAATCAGTTGCTCCCGATATTACCAACACTGTACCTAATTCCTAGTTAAGAATAGAAGGCCACGGATGGAACAGAGATTTTGCCAGCGACTGTACAAACAAACATGCCTGCGGTGACACTAATGGTGATGTTGTATGGTGAGGACTATAACAGTATGGTGTATAGCTGCTCTCCGAAATGAATGGTGTAGATAGAGGTATATATAGGGTGTGTGTGTGTGTGTGTGTGTGTGTGTGTGTGTGTGTGTGTGTGTGTGTGTGTGTGTGTGTGTGGTGAGGGTTATAACAGTATATATGGTGGATCGCTGCTCTCCGAAATGAATGCTGGTGTAGATAGAGGTATAGGGTGTGTGTGTGTGTGTGTGGTGAGGGTGATGTATAGGATGGGTGTGCAGTAAACGGTATATATAGAGTAGATCCGAGTGTGATTACAGGGTTTGTATGGGACGACCGAGGTGCTGCAGTGGTTGGTTGGTTGGTTGGTTAGTTGGTTGGTTGGTTGATTGGTTGGATGGTTGGTTGGTTGGTTGGTTGGTTGGTTAATTGATTGGTTGGTTGGTTGGATGGTTGGTTGGATGGTTGGTTGGTTGGTTGGTTGGTTGGATGGTTGGTTGGTTGGTTGATTGATTGGGTGGATGGTATGTTGGGTGGATGGATTGTTGGGTGGTTGGTAGATTGAATGATTGGTTGATTGATTGATTGATTGCTTGGTTGTTTGGTTGGTTTGGTATGGGACTGGAGAGGTGCTACAGTGGTTTGGACTTTCAGCTGAGGAGTAAATACGAGTTGTGTGGTTTTAAAGGAGTGAGATATTTTGTCGACGAATTGGAGGCCATCAGTTTCTGCAAGCAAAATATGCCGGAAAACGGAGTACTTTGGTAAAATTAACGTTTTGTTTAATACGTCGTGGGCGAATTTGAAGGTTATTAATTCCTCCAATCTGTGCCTGGAAACAGATTAATCCATTATAGTTATTCTTTTAATATATAAATTTATTTCTTTATTTTTTACTTAGAGCGGAAAAATAAGTGACTACCGGTAAATATATACATCGCCGACGAAAATTTTGAGATACTAATTCCTCCTAACATTGTCAAGAAACAGAGCTGCCATTCAAATCTGCCCAATACAACATCTTTAGTCCAAAAACATAGGATGACCATTTATGTCTTATAAGAAATAT
>JAWQEG010005488.1:0-5000 GCA_033782935.1 Petrolisthes cinctipes | reverse complement strand
ACGCGATATAAACAAAATGGGAAAAATAGGGACCCAGTGATGTAGTCAGAAAATTGGAGGTTTACGAGTCCTTCAACCATTGATACGAAACACCACCTACATTGAAGGAGCTTGTTTCGTGGCATAGTCTGGGGGAATCAGAAGCCACCAGGTCTCATACACGATCACAGGGACCTTAACATTACGAATGGGGATTGTGTTTCGTGGCATCGTTGAGAAAAATCAGTATCTATCCAATTTACAGACAACAACAACAAGAAATGTACAGTTACGAGCACTAATAAGTATTCAGGTGTGCTTCGAATACCTAGAGACAGTAAATAAATGCACAATAAGATCTCCATTGGAATTCTTTCGTTGATGAATTGGTGGACTGTTCAAAGCTTCAACCAAAGCTGTATACTTATTAGTGCTCGTGACTGTACCCCCAAGAGGCTAATATACTTGTGGTACACATAGGAGAGTCTGGATTCCTCGAAAGTATGACAGGAAACAGGACCAGATGAACAAAAATAATGGTAGCCTGTTGCTTGGATTGGTTTGGAGGAATCAGTTGTTTTCACCATCCCCTTCCCTCCCTCTTCTACACCAAACCTTGATCTTCGCCTTGAGATGTTTGTGATAATGAAGCTTCTTTTGGTATGTCTTACTGTTGTAGCTGTTGTTGTTGTTGTTGTTGTTGTGTTGGTATTGTTGTTGGTGGTGGTGTATGATGTTGTGGAAGTTGTTGTTGTTATTGTTATTGTTGTTCTTAGTCTTTTAGTTGGAATTATTATATTGCTGTATAATATTATAATCAGTTATTTTAAGCTACTGATGTTGTTTTGTTGTTTTATTGTTGTTGTGTTATTGTTGTTATTGATTTTTGCATTGGTTTTCATCTTTGTATTTATTGTTGCTGTTGTTGAAATTGTTGTTGTTGTTGTTCTTCATTTTGTATGTATTGATGATGATGCTGTTAATTAGCACCTTTCAGACATTGGGCCGTATTCAAGGACAGTGGTGGTGCATACGATGGCGTGGTACTGGTACGATGGCTCCATAGACAAACAACAGAACTCCGTCATACCATTACCATACCTTCGTCAATACCACGGATGTTCTTGTATATAAGGCCCTATGTCACCACCACCAACATCAACACATCCTCTTCCTTCTCTTCCTCTTCCTCCTCCTTCTCGTCCTGCTCCTCCTCTTTCTCCTCTTTCTCTTCTTCCTCCTCCTCCTCTTCCTCTGCTTCCTCCTCCTCCTCCTCCCCTCCTCCTCCTCCTCCTCCTTCTCCTTCTCCCCTCCTCCTCCTCCTCTGCTTCCTCCTCTCCTCCTCCTCCTCCTCCTCCCTATATAGACACACCTCCCGGATGTAAACAATAGAGGTGTCGATATTCACTTGTTTGGTTCCCGTTGACAATAGCGATCCTCACTTGTTTATTATGGTGTAGACGTCAAGAAGGATGGAAGGGAGTGGTGATGGTGAAGGTGATATTGGTGGTGGTGGTGATGATAGGTGGTGGTGGTGGTGGTGGTGATGGTGATTGGTGTTGGTATTGGGTGGTGGTGATGGTGATGGTGATATTGGTGGTGACATTTGTGTGTGTGTGTGTGTGTGTGTGTGTGTCACCGTGCAGTGTGTGTACATTTCGGTCAGTTGTATAGGTAACCCGAGTCCTCCTATCTGTGCTAAAAAACAACACCTGTACTAAGTGAATCTGTTTCGTGGCCCAGTTTGGAGGATTCATTTGCCCCATAAACAAATCTTTGGATCATACAGCTGACATCACTACTTATACTGTTCGCTAGTTATGGGAAAAAAAATTATTGACTATGAAAAATAAAATTACGAAAGCAATCATATCCTCCAATTTATGCCATGAAACAAAATTATATTATTAATTCCCTATTGGTTTTAATGAGGTATTCTGTTTCCTGGCAGAGCTTGGAGACATATCATCATAACTTAACATCATCATTATCATCATCATAACCTTTAACATCATCATTATCTTCATCATCATTAATATCATCATAACCTATACCATCATTATCATCATTAATATCATCATCATAACTTTAAACATCACCATCACCATCATTAACATCATCATAACCTTTAACATCATCATCACTATCATCCTCCTCTCATTATTAACATCATCATTATTATCATCATCATCATCCTCTCATTATCACCCCAATTTCTCCTTTCTATAGTACTAGAAACACACAACTATCCAGGTATTGAGTGGTGACATCGCCAGGCCACCACAAAGGGGCATTTAGGCTATAATACTTACCCTCAGGAGACAGACAGACAGAAAGACAGACGCAGTTGGTTGGTTGGTTGGTTGGTTTGCTGGTTGATTGATTGGTTGGTTGGTTGGTTGGCAGGTTGGTTGGTTGGTTGATTGGTTGGTTGGTTGATTGGTTGGTTGGCTGGTTGATTGGTTGGTTGGTTGGTTGGTTGGTTGGCTGGTTGATTGGTTGGTTGGTTGGTTGGTTGGTTGGTTGGTTGATTGGTTGGTTTTTCCCTCAGGAGACAGACAGACAGACAGACAGACAGATGCGGTTGGTTGGTTGGTTGGTTGATTGGTTGGTTGGTTGGTTGGTTGGTTTTGTCCCCAAGAAACAGACAAACAGACAGACAAACAGAAATACAGACAAACAGACAGACAAACAGACAGAGAGAGACAGACAGATAGACGCGGTTCATTGGTTGGTTGGTTGGTTGGTTGGTGGCAAAGTTATTTCCCCGTCGTGGCCCCAAGGGATCTCTGTGCCACATTACGGTACATACATACTTACAAAACCCTAAGGCAAACCCACCATTATAGGGTAGGCCTAGACGATGGGGTCACATTTCACTATATACGGTACCACTGAGAACTAACTATGTATATGTATGTATGTATTTATGTATATGTAAGTATTTAACAATGTATATGTATGTATTTAACTATGTATATGTATGTATACGTGTTGTTGGTGAAGGTGATTTTTTTATCATTTTCATTATTATTACCTCTCGTGTTAGTGGGTATAAGGTAATAGTTTCGGTCAGGTCTGTTTGTCTGTTTGTGTCTCTGTTAAGGTTCTAGTTACCTGAATAATTGACTCGAACCTTCATTTTGGGTGTAGGGGTGAGTAAGGGAATTTTCTCGGTCATGTTCGAACACCGGCAAAAATTTGACCTACTCTTTGACCTACAATGGCCCAAGATCTGTCATTTACTGTAATTACACATGCGATAGGACACTATGGTACTGTACCAATTAAGGTGAATTTTACTTAGAATGTAATCCAGTGCACCAGTTAGACTAATTTGACTTCGATTCTGGTCTTGAGGATAAATGTCAGGTTTTTTTTAGTGAGAAGATGGTTGAAATATTTTTTTGCAAACTTTCTATTTTTTTTTTTTTTTATTCTTTTTGTTAAAAATGCAAGACAGCTTGACCATTGGACAATCTTGACCCTAATAATGTCCTTTAGATCAGAGAGCAAGGCATTTTTAGTGGACAAAGATTGAAAATAAAGTTTTTATTTTTGTTGACGTAAGAAGCCGGGCTGTGTGTTATCGGTCAGAATTGTTCTAGTATTTATTATGCTTCGACATAAGGCAGAGGCTTCGTGAATACCGAGGTCCAGTTCAGCACACACACACACATACACACACACACAACCCCCTTCAGCATTAACATCAAGGAAAGCAGGTTTATTGGTGAGTCGAGTGTCCAGTGGTTTACAGTAGACTTTAGGCGGTGTGTCACTCGACCTCATGACGTCACACTACTGAAACAATATAAATAAAATAAAATAAAATCCAGCCAGACACACAACAAACAGACAAGAGTAATCAGAATTCAGAGAAAGATTATGGACCAGATTATTGTTACTGTTGGGAAATCTTTTAATATAATCTTTTGTATTCCACCACCTACTCCTCCTCATCATCATCATTATCATCTCTTCTGCTTCTTCGTTCTCCTACTGTTCCTACTCTTCTTCCATGCATCTTCTTCACCACTTACTCTTCCTCATTTATTTCCCCCTCCCCCTCCTTCACACTCTTCACTACTTACTCTTCCTCCTTTATTTCCCCTCCTTCCCCTCCTCCTCTTCACACTCTTCTCCTCTTACTCCTTCCTTTTAAGTACATTTCCTACCTCTCCTCCACGATTTTTACCACTTCCATTATCTTATTCTCCTCTTGCTCTTCCTCCTCCTCCTCCTCCTCCTCCTCTTCCTCTTCCTCTTCCTCTTCCTCTTCCTCTTCCCCTCCCTCCACCTCATCCTCATCATCATCATCATCATCATCATACAATGTACCCTTGCTATACAAACACTTCTATACCTGCATAATTCATCCTGTGCCCTCCACCTTAATTATTAACGATGCACAGGTGTAATTTGTGAGATACAGGTGTAATTAGTGGTGGTAATTATTGGTGGCTGGGGTGTGAATAGCTTGTTGTGTGTTGTGTGGTACGGTTTGAAGGCTTCTGTACTCTCCAGCTTGGTTGTATTTGGCTTACCTTTTATGATACACATATATTTATTATTATTATTATTATTATTATTATTATTATTATTATTGATATTGTTATTGTTATGATTATTATTATTATTATTATTATCATTATTATTATTATTATTATTATTATTATTATCATTATTGTTATTCTTCGCTACACACACACACACACACACACACACACACACACACACACCATACCACTTCAAGTTCAAATAAAAAACACTAATGTATGTACTGTGCGTATGTATGTATGTATGTATGTAAGTATGTATGTAACAGCAATAATAATAAAAATAATAATATTCATTCATACAAACTTCATAACTCAAACTTCAAACTCAAACATAATACAAACTTCATCACAAATGCTTTCTCTCTCTCACACACACACACACACACACACACACACACACACCCTTCCCTTCCCTTTGATATTATGCAACTCTTTCCTCACTCACACGTTATGTAATAG
>JAWQEG010005487.1:0-28287 GCA_033782935.1 Petrolisthes cinctipes | reverse complement strand
CTGACAGGTGTGAGTCGTAATAAAAAGCCGTTCAGTTCAGTCAGCGTTTGTAAACATTCCATCAACACTTTCATCGGACACATTAACAACAATGGAACTTACAACAACAATATAATTATACATAAACACTGGAATGTACAGTACTCGAATCGTGTATCTAAGTTCATATTAGTTAGAAAGGAATCGGCACATTTTCACCAAGATTTAAAAACAAAAATGCATTTATGGTTAGCTTTATGAAACACGGAATTTATTGGATGTATCTATTACACGGCAACAAATCCTGGTACCAATCACAGTAGGTAACTGTTTGTATAAATCTTTCCCTCGGTAAGTATAATAATACCATGGAGGGTTGAAATGGGAGTACTGTACGGTATCCGAGGTGAACCATCTGGTATATGTGTTTGGTTTACAGTATAATAGGTGCGGTCAGTCGGTCTCACTCAGCCTCAATCTGTTGTTAACTTGTTATATTGTGATGCTTACGTGTGTTATATAATTTGGGTTAAGTTAGGCGATAATTAGTTTGGGTAGGTTAGGTTAGTTTAAGTTGTGATAAGTTAGGTTGTGCTTGATTAGGTCTAATTGGGTTACGGACTTTCAGAAGATTTGAAAGGTATGTACTATTTACTGACTGTGACGATACAAAGGCGAAACAGGAAAGGCATGGTGGGCAGTGTATCCATGTACAGTCACGAGCACTAATAAGTATACAGTTTTGGTTGATGTTTTGAACAGTCCAATTCACCTATGAAGTCATTCCAATGGAGATCTTATTGTGCATTTATGTACTATCACTAGGTATTCGAAGCACACCTGAATACTTATTTGTGCTCGTGACTGTACCTACACACAAATCCAATCAAAATAATTCTCATCCTCATTGGGAAGAAGTATATTGAGATTCACATTACACTGATTCTTCGACCACTTCTGTTCCAGCCCCCCTTTTTTTTAACACGTCACAGGGGAAGGGGGGCCGAAGGGGTAGGCAGGGGATATGGGTGGATGAAGGATGCAAAGGGACAAGGAAGAGGAAGTGAGGAGGGGGCAAGAAAGTGTAAGGAAGGAGTCACAAGAGTAAGTAAAGAAAAGAAGATAGGAGGAAAATATTAAATGGAAATATGGGGAAAGAAATATATAAAGAAGGGGGTAAGGGGAATGTATAAGGAACAATAAGGGAAGGGGAAACAAGAAAGGATAAAGACAGGAAGGTTGAACAAGGAAGTAAAGATGAAGAGGAAGAGGTAAGGATGGAGAGGGAGAAGGGAGGGTGACGTCACAATTGAGATGACAAACAGGGGGACGAAAGGAGGTGGTGAGAGGAGGGGGAGAGGACAAGGAGAGGAGGGTAAGGAGATAGTGGGGGTGAGGACAAGGAGGGGGTACGTGGAGGGAGTGAGAGAAGGGGAGTGGACAAGGAGAGGAGGGTAAGGAGATAGTGGGGGTGAGGACAAGGAGGGGGTACGTGGAGGGAGTGAGAGGAGGGGGAGAGGACATGGAGAGAATAGTAAGGAGAAAGATAGGATGGAGGGGTAAGGCTATGGGGGAATGATAGATGGAATAGGAGAAATAAGAGACCAAGAAGGGAAAAAAAGGAATAAATGGACTATCATTCAATATTGGGGAGATGAGGGGAGATGGAGAGAGGGGGACCGAATATTTTGGGGCGATAAACGTGATAAGGAGAAGGGTGGAGGTTGGGAAAAAGTTATAAAAAGAATATGAAAACAAAAGAAACTCATGCATGTGTACGCAGGGGAGTTGGATGTTTAGATATAGGAGAGATGAGGAGGAGGAGAAAGTAGAGGAGGAAAGATGTTTGTAATAGAGGGGAGGAACGTGTGTGTGTTTATGTATGTAGGTATATGTGTGTGTGTTTGACTGTGTGTGTGTGTGTGTGTGTATGTGTTCGACGGGGGGAGCTAGGAGGAAAAAGATCTTAGGAAGGAGGAGAGGAGGAGGAGGAGGAAGAGGAGAAGGTGTAGAAGTAGGAGGAGGAGGTGGACCCGACGTAAAACAAAGCCAGACACGAACAATGACATGAAAAATAAAAAACAAAGGAGGTGTAGCGAACAAGGACCCGGGCACAATGACAGCTGGTGTGAGAGGCTCGGGCATGGCTGAACCCAAATGGACAAGCTGGCAGTACGGGGCTCATCTTTATAATGGGGTTGTGACCTGGAGAGACACAGCGAGCACTCCCACGTGGGTTGGACTGGTCTCCCTGGTACTCTGATCTCACTCCGCCTGGCTAGCTTGCTCCTTACCTCCCTCTCTGTCTGTCTGTCTCATCACCTCCCTCTCTCCTTCTCTATCACCACCTCCCTCGCTCCTCTCTCTCTCTCTCTCTCTCTCTCTCTCTCTCTCTCTCTCTCTCTCTCTCTCTCATCACCTCCCTTGCTCCTTCCCTCCCTCCCTCTCTCTCTCTCATCACCTCCCTGTGTTGTGGTGATTTTGGTAAGGCTCTTTACAGTCACAATACAAATTTTATATCCAACAAGTTACAGTTTTTAGATTGAGACTGTAGAAGAAAATTCGAAAAAGATTGTAAAAGAACAAACTGTAAAAGAACAAGATGTTAAAGTTGAAGAATAACAGTAATTGGCTCGGGACCAAATATGGGTTATAACACATTGCAAATACTGACGAAAAGGAGATTGAGAGGAAAGGTAAATATGAGTAATAGTAATTTTTTTTAATATATAGGAATGAGTAAAACAGGATTAGGTCCCAAGGAAGACTGGCGTTATCCTAACATGGATCTAGAAATTGATTTAGTTTTTCCTTGGATTTTACTTTATACCATCCAGTGTTAAATATAAAGCTAACATTTTGCTGGTGTTTCCTAAAGACTTTCACAACATTTCTGGGGATGATTCAAAGTTTAACCTTGGCGGAAGTTAGCTGTCTTTGTGGATGATTTTATTGGTTGATTCCCTTCGTTATGTATAATTATGATCCTCCAAATTACAATATCTGACCAATTAACCCTTTAGTTCCCCAAGCACTGTACACTATAGAGTAAAGGGTGATGGGGGAATGATGTTCAGAGTGTTGCAGGTGGAATGATTGTTTTCTGTACACATTCTAAATTTACTGAAACCTTTGACAGACTGATCGGCTCAAAATCATGATAAGTAATAATAAGGTGTGTGTTTATATTATTTTATTTGAATATTATACCAGATTGGACCAGAAGGAACAATGTGACGGTCGTACAGTATGTGGTTTGTAGGGTGATTGTGGTGATGGTGGTGGTGGTGGTGTTGGTGGTTGTGGTGGTGGTAGTGATGGTGGTGATGGTGGTGTGGGTGGTAGTTGTGATGTTATTGTTGGTGGTGGTGGTAGTGTTGGTGGTGGTGGTGTTGGTGGTGGTGGTGTTGGTGGTGGTAGTGGTGATGGTGGTGTTGGTGGTGGTAGTTGTGATGGGGGTGGTGGTGGTGGTGGTGGTGATGGTGGTGGTGGTGTTGGTGGTGGTAGTGGTGATGGTGGTGTTGGTGGTGGCAGTTGTGATGGGGGTGTTGGTGGTGGTGGTGGTAATGGTGATGGTCGTAGTAATAGTGGTTATAGTGGTGGTGGTGGTGGTGGTAGTAATAGTGCTTGTGGTGGTGGTGGTGGTAATGGTGGTGGTGGGAGAGAGACCGTCTATAGCCGTACCCTTCCCGTAGCATCGTGCCGTACCGTGCCGTGCTGTGCCGTACCTTACCGCCAGAACTTGTGTAATACGAGTCCCAGGCGGGTCGGGGGCTACTTAACAAACAAACTGCATGACACGACACAATTGGGAGTAATTCACAGCCAAGTTTAAATTGAAAGAAACGAGTGAGAGACGAACGAGAAGGAGGACGGGTGTAGGAAGTTTTAATTAACACAGGGTCATAAATGGGTAGAAGTAGTGGGGAGATGGATGGATGCAAGGAGCTGAGGCCCGAGGGGAAGTGGGAGGGAAGGTGGGGAGGACATGGAGGGGGAGGGGAAGTGGGGGTAAGGGTGGGGAAGGTATGGAGGGGGAGGGGAAGTGGAGGTGAAGGTGGGGAGGACGTGGAAGGGAAGAGAAAGGGGAGATGCAGGTAGGGAGGACATGGAGGGGGAGGAAAAGTGTGGGGGAAGGTGGGGAAAGTATGGAGAGGAAAGGGGAGGGGATGTGGGGGTGAAGGCGAGGAGGGCTTGGAGGGGGATTGGAAGTAGGGGTAAATTTGGGAAGGGCATGGAGAGGGAGGGAGAGGGCGTGGAGGGAATAGAAAGGAGGGGAAGAGGGAAGGGCGTGGAGAAGGATAAAAGGGGTGGGTGGTGAAGGTGTGGAAATGGAGGGAAGGGAATGGAGAGACACTAGAGAAACATATATGGCGTGGTAAGGGGTGTGGAGAGGAAAAGGAGACCGTAGAGAGAGGGCGTGGTGAGGAGAAATGAGGGGGCGTGGAGAGGCCTGGCGTGGGGGGAGAGGACGTGGAGAGGCCTGGCGTGGGGGAGAGGGCGTGGAGAGGCCTGACGTGGGGGAGAGGGTGTGGAGAGGTCTGGCATGGGGGAGAGGGCGTGGAGAGGCCTGGCGTGGGGAGAGAGGGCGTGGAGGGAGAGGGCGTGGAGAGGCCTGGCGAGGCCTGGCGTGGGGGGAGAGGGCGTGGAGAGGCCTGACGTGGGGAGAGAGGACGTGGAGAGGCCTGGCGTGGGGGGAGAGGGCGTGGAGAGGCCTGACGTGGGGAGAGAGGGCGTGGAGAGGCCTGGTAAGGGAAGAGAGGCCATGCATGTGTTAGTAAGGAGTGTGGGGTGCTGTGATTGCTGCTACATGCTTGATGAGTCATTACACCGTCCTGTGTCACCCTCACACATCCTCACACACACACTCATACACCCTCACACACACTCATACACCCTCACACACACTCATTCACCCTCCCACTACTCATTCACCTTCCCACTACTCATTCACCCTCCCTCTACTCATTCACCCTCCCTCTACTCATTCACCCTCCCACATACTCAAACAACCTCCCACATACTCATACACACACACTCTTACGCTCTTCCAGACACCCCACGACCTCACACGTCCTCCCACTTCATCACAAAGCCTTCCCATTCAAAAGAAAGAAGAAAATGTGAATGTAACTTGCCTGCAATAAAGGACCGAGTTTGACGATGCAGTATTAAATGAGAATGGATACATGTGTTGTACTTTTCTCATGACCACTATATAATGAACATACTTGACCCGATGACTGATATATTCCTTGGCTCCGTGGATCGCCGTCACTATATTTCAGTCTCCCCAAAATGATACTACAAGATCCACTTAAACCAAAGGCGTCACACAGTTCAAATGCCAGGGTGGGTATGGGTAGAACTAGGTCTTCTAAATTAATCACCACAGAGGCCAATCACACTGAGCATCATCTTTCTTTCGGGGGCTTTCAAATCGACTGGGCACGACTGTGAAATTGGACCATGCTGGAGGTATGAGAGAGAGAGAGAGAGAGAGAGAGAGAGAGAGAGAGAGAGAGAGAGAGAGGTAGGTGGGTGTGAGGTGTGGGTGAGTAGAGTACAGTCCTAGTCTATAATTCGTAGGCCACCCAGGAAGGTACTGTATTATGTACCCACCCTACGCCCACACTACAACACACCACAACACAACACACATACTACCCACCACACGCTCACACTACAACACAACACAACACACATACTACCCACCACACGCTCACACTACAACACAACACAACACACATACTACCCACCACACGCTCACACTACAACACAACACAACACACACACTACCCACCACACGCTCACACTACAACACAACACAACACACATACTACCCACCACAACGGAACACACCACAACGCAACACAACACAACACAACGCAACACAACACACATACTACCCACCACACTCTCACACTACAACACAACACACACACTAACCACCTCACGCTCACATTACAACACACATACATACCCACTACATGCCCACACTACAACACACATACATACCCACTACATGCCCACACCACAATACATAATATTATACACACCACATGCCCACAACACAACACAACACACATATCCACCACAAGTCCACACAGCAATTTTCATACTCACTACATGTCCACACTACAACACACACACACACACACACACACACACACACACACACACACACACACCACATGTCCATACCACAACATACATACCCATCTCATGTCCACAGCATAACACACATGTCCACAAAAAAAAAAAAAAAAAACACACACACATACACAAACCTTACTTAACACACACAGTCCTTCAACATAACATCAACAAGAGATATTTTAGAGGAATGACTAGAATTTGTTGTCTTACTGCGATTCACGACGACATAAACCAGTACTATATTTACCACAACATTGATAGCATGAATATATAAACAGAAATACAGTGAGGGAATTATACAGTCATGTTCATAATAAAATCCTCTTCTAATTTTCTACAACAGGCAAACCTCTTTTCAACACGACAAGTATAAGAACCACATTCCCGTAACACAAACATACATCTCTCTCTACCCTTCCATCTGTCCTCACCTCCCACGCTGTGACTTGCTGAGCGTGAAGTGGGAAAGGTAATGCAAGGGACAGAGGAGGAGGAGGAGGAGAAGGAGAAATTATTTTACTGTACACGACCACTAATGTGTATCTATATAGAGAGAGGTTACCTAGGATAAACTCACATTCATCCGTATATGTTATTGATAGGAACAGTTTTGTATAAGGGAGTAGGGCAAAGAGAGGAATGAATGAACGAACAGAGGAATGAATGAATTAGGAGGAATGAACAGAGGAAGGAATGAATTAGGAGGAATGAACACATGAATGAATGAATTAGGAGGAATGAACAGATACTACAGGATGTCCCATAGATGTATTCTGAACTAAACTCTGTAGCTGTTGTTGCACATAATGAGACGAAACAAAATGAAAGTTAATAAGATAAATGGCCTGTATGATGAATTATTTATATTACGCCTTGGTTTCAGGCCCATGGAACATCCTGTAAAAACCTGGAAGAGAGAGAGAGAGAGAGAGAGAGAGAGAGAGAGAGAGAGAGAGAGAGAGAGAGAGAGAGAGGGAGAGGGAGAGGGAGAGGGAGAGGGAGAGAGAGGGGGAGAAGGAGGGGGAGGGGGGAGGGGGAGGGGGAGAGGGAGAGGGAGAGATGACCAGGGAAGGGAAGGGAAGGGAAGGGCGCCAGACTACATTAGGCACCCAGTGTTAACCTACCCGGGGCGGGCAGAGTAGAGGCTGATGGCCAAATCATTAATTACGGTAATTATAGCCCAGCCTGGTCATTATGCGCTCCAAATTATAGGTGATGTAAATGGGCCTAGGGTGTGATGCATGTGGCCGGGAAGGAACACACGGCTGGCATCTGTTGTAGTGCAGGTGTCGAGGTGTTCAAGATGTGTAATTCCAGACCCCTAATTATTCACGGATGTTTACATACTTGTACTTTGATTTATACTGGTTTATGGATGGGTGTTTCTTGGATCTTTATCGCTGCTTAATCATTCGTTCCTCTCCGTTTTTATAAAAGTATACATTACGGTGTTGAAACTTGGCAACTTGTGCAATAATTCTCTGCTTAAGATATATATATATATTCTTGTTGTTGATGTTTGTCTTTGTACACATTCATACTGGAATCATTATACTATTATGCATAATTTTATTTTCTTTAATGGTAATTTAATTGTATTTATTTATGCATTATGACTTTACCTATGATATTAGTTGAGGGAGTCACATGATGTTTTGTCAAGGAGAGTCAGTCATCTATTTGCTGCACTTATTAACTTATTTAATTTTGTTATTGTTTTGGGGAGAATTAATGAGGAAGCAATTGCATCCTGCTAATTGAATTATGATTTATTTGTAAGCTCAGATATGAAAGTAACTGTCTGCATCTATTTTCAAGGTTATGATTATATTCTACATCTATTATTCACTTTATCTTTATTTATCATTAGTCTTTTATGGATTTATTTATTCTTTTTTTTTCCAACAATTTCTAGTCGATTGCTCATCTATGTATCTATCTATTCATCTACTTATTTAGAGCAATTCTCGGGAATTATTTTATTCATGGATCTTTGACTCTGTTACCTGTTATTAATGATCAAGTATATGTATATCTTTATATTTTATAGGTCATCTATTCATCCATCTATCTATATGTCCATCCATCCATCCATACATCCCTTCAACCATCCATCCATACATCCATCCATCCATCCATCCATCCATCCATCCATCCATCCATCCATCCATCCATCCATCCATCCATCCATCCATCCATCCATCCATCCATCCATCCATCCATCCATCCATCTTCCCCAGGAGTGAAGAGGTCAACACTGTTATTTATCACTTATGTACTTACAAGCCGACCCACGTGACCTCTGACCTCGTAGGCACTGGATTAGCATTCATTAATTTAACCTGACTCATAAGGGCGTCACCCGGCTTCTTGTGAGGGGTCAGAGGTCACACACTCACGCAACCTGACCTCCCTTATACTCACGGAACAAACTTTATCTCGCTTACTCACGAAATATGACCTCCACTCACGCAATCTGACCTCCTCCTCTACTCACGGAACAAACCTGACCTTGCTTACTCACTCTCTTTGACCTTCTCCACTCACGTAATTTGACCTCTCTTGCTCACTGAACGAACTTGCTTGATCTCACTCACTCACGCAACCTGACCTTTTTTACTCACGCAATCTGATCTTTTTTATTCACGCATGCTTGTTAACTCGTATCCCCTTCTTGTAACTTTATCATCTCACTCACGCAGTTTCTTCTTCTCCCTCACTCGGTTTTATCTCACTCACGCAACTCTGTATCACTCACGCAAATTTTCTTCAAGCTGTATCATATCACGCAACATTTACCGTCTCACGCAGATTAACCTCCTTCTCTTAATCAGTTTTACCACTATAAGCTCTCCCTCCAAGCAGTTCCTTTTGTATCCTGCTTTATTCTTTCCCATAACTCCCGTCTGTTCCATTTTTTAATTTGAGATCATATTACTCACACACACACACACACACACACACACACACACACACACACACACACACACACAATTATAAAATACTGATCATGTCCAGTATACTTGTGGACATTCGGTTCTCATAGTTATGCCAGAAAGCAAACCTAATTTTCATGTTTGTTTTATATCTGCTCACATTCGAGGAATTAAAACCTCCAATTCATTCACCATAACTCAAGCCCCTGAAACTTCGAACGATAAGGAATAGGATTTGGTAAGTGTGTAGCTCTGATAAAAATAATACCGTAGAAGTGGAGGTCAACTGTATGCATCTCACTTGAAGCATCCCGGACACGTCAAACCTCTAGTTCATTTTAATCAGCTACCATTAATTTCAAGGTTTTCTTCATTTGCCTTAACAATAGAGGTGAGAAGTCTGCTTCCTACCCCGGGCGACAAGCAGGGAGGAAGGCAGGAGACAGGCAGGGGAGGAGACAGATAGGGGGAGACAGAGGGAGGGAGATAGGCAGGGAGGGAGGCATTCAGAAGGGCAGGCAGGGAGGGATAAAGGGAGGGAGGGAGGCAGACAAGTAGGGAGACAGACAGACAGACAGGCAGGGAGCAGGGAGGATGGGAGGCAGACAGGCAGCTCCTTCCTTCCTTCCTTCCTTCCTTCTCTTGCTTCCGTGACTGTCTGACAACTAACCAAGGTGAAGAACTTTGCCACTGACTAATCGGGTCGGCTTGTAAACGGCTTCAAGATGACAGCGGTTCGAATTGGTCTTTGTGCTCGTTCCTGAAGTCGTACATCAGGTTGAGGGAGTGAGGGAGTTGAGTAGTTATTCAGTGTCTGAGTTAAGTCGCGTCCTTCATTATCTACCGTTATATAATTTTTTATATATTATTAATTTATTTTTTATTTTTTTGTATCTCGTATGTTCGTTATACACCAAATTTTTATAAAGTGTTAAAAGCTAGCTGGTTCGAAAGGTCTTTGTATATCTTGTTTGGGCTGTGTATCAACTATTCCTTGCAATTGTGTCACGAATAATCCTATTAATCTCATGGGCTGCTTGAATAGGTCGAATGTATTTTGCAGCAATGGGACTTCGTTTGTGTTCGTTGAAGATTTGTGTAGTGTAACATTCACCTCTATCTCTACCTCAGGGAATGTTGTTCTAATCCTACTATATAAAGCACCAAAATATTAAATTTATCCTACTTACAAACGTATATCTAAAGAAATATATAGCTATGTCTACTTTCAGACTTTCATAATCACCCTTGCTTCATCCTCATAACTGCTCATAACCACCGTCACTTCCCTATTCCTACAGCAATCCTTAACTCTCTTCATTTCCCCATCGTGAGGCTCATCATGAACATCCCTTTCTTTCACCATCTTACCTCGACCTCTTCATCACCTTGACCACCCGGTTACCTGATATCATCACCTGGGATTAGGTAACGAGGTTCATGAAGCATATTTCCAACCTAATCTAACCTCCGAAGTCCTTACATCTCCTGTCTCCTCCACACACCAATCCCTTTTCCCATCACCACCAGCCCCACCACCCTCACATTTCCATCACCATCACTACACACTTTTCTATCACATACACCTCCAGCCCCATCACCCTCACATTTCCATTACCATCACTACCCTCACTCACTTCCCCATCACACACACACACACACACACACACACACAGCTACTCGGGTTTAAAATCACACTGCTGGGAACCATTTCATATTTTTTTTAAGCAGCCTTCCTCTTTCATCTAAGCCATTGTCCAATACCTGGTCTTAAGGGGAGATTCTTTTGTTGGTGAATTGGAAGGGCTCTGATTCCTCCCAACTTTGCCAGGAAACAGATCCCCTAGTAAAAGCATTGAGGACGTCTGTTTTCTGGTATCGTTTGGAGGAATCAGTAGCCTTCCAATTCACCAACAAGAGAATCCCCCCCTTAAATATAGCCAGAAGCGGGTTTTGCCATTACACGTATTAGGAGTAGGGAACGTGGGGTGGCTTTTTATTTTTATTTTTCTCTTTTTTTTTTTTTTTTTAGTCTTTCTTTTTTGGGGACCCAGTCAATACGGGCTAATTGAGAGAGTGGTGGGTGAGGGTGAGTAGGGGTCTGGGGGAGGATGGTGGAGGGGAAATGTTGGGAGAGGAGGAGGAGGAGGAGGAGGAGGAGGAGGAGGAGGAGGAGGAGGAGGAGGAGGAGGAGGAGGTGGGGAGTGAGAAGGTAGGGAGTGTGGAAGGAGGAGGAGGAGGAGGAAGAGTAGTAGTAGGTGGAGGAGGAGAGGGTGAATGAAATAGGATAGATATAGAGCGAATGTGGGGGAAGGAGAAGTGAGTTGAGGAGATGGGGAAGCGAGGGAAATGGAGGAAAAGAAAGGAAAGTTAGACAAGGAAATAGTTGATAGAGCAGGAGAGAGAAATAGGCACACAAAGGAAAACAAGAAATTGTTATAGGAAGCAGAAAAAGTTATAAGAAAAATGAGAGAATATCCAGAACAGAGGAAAAACAACATGCAAAAACAAATTATATATTATACTGACCAAGAATTGCAACAGACAAAGAACACATCAAAACAAAGTAAAAGAAAGATCAAAACATATAACATGAACTATATGTAACACAGGACAGTAAAACAGAAATTTCTCAAAATCACCACCACCACTACTCCCTACAGAACCACCACCACCATCACAATCACTACCACTAACACCACCACCACCACAATCACTACTACCACCACCCCCACCATCACTACCACTACCACTGCCACCACTACGACCACCTCCACCACTACCATCACCACCATCACAGGACTCTCACAATTCATAGGTCACTCAGCCTAAAACTTCCGTGTTCTTCCCCTGCCATAATGAGTCGGGCCAAAAAAAATATATATAATAATAATAATAAAAAAAAATAAAAACATAAAAAAGAAAAGAAAAGAGGCTCATACGGATTGCCAAGGACTCCTCTGGCTCCATGGTCGATGTCAAATAAACTCGTAAACAGTGGTTGATTAATTTTGCATTTTATCGAACTAACACGAGACGAATATCGCTGTTTGAAGGAAGCTGTAGTATCAAAGCTGAGATATTCTTCGGGTAGTTCCTTCACAGCGGCATAAAACATACATGATAATAATTTTGATATACAAGCAAGCACTGACCAATTTTTTATATATATACGGTACTGGTATATATTTTTTTAAGTAGAGGAAAATCCATGCCACCAAAGGATTATATTGCATATACGACGAAGACGAAAAGATAAATATACAAGTGAAATTAGAGGGAAAAAAATATAGTATAAGTAAACAAACCTAATTTTTATCAACACTAAAATTTAAATGGAAATCAGAATATACACATGATATACACAAAATCAGGATAGATAGAGATATACAATTATGCAAAAAAAAAAAAAAAAAAAAAAAAAAAAACAGAGGTAAGAGGAAGGACACAAATCAAGAGGAAGCAGAACCAAGTGTAAAATATACTAGAGAAAATGCCTAGTCAAAAAAAGAAACAAACATAAAAGGGGCGAAAAAAAAAGAACGAAAGAAAAAAGTAATTATATATACCAGGAAGAGCTGAATAATCAAAAAATATAATAATGGAATAGTTAAGAAAAAATAGTCACAAAATAATAATAATAATAATTATAATAAAGAGTAGAAGCCTAGAAAATAAGGGATAGTAGAGGCATGCATATAATTATTAAAAGAGGGAGAAGAGGTATAGAATAAAAGAGAGAAAGAGGCATAGAAGAAAAAAGAGAGAGAAAAAGGCATAGAATATTTAAAGAGAAAGAGGCATATAATAATTAGAGAGAAAGAGGCATAGAATAATTAGAGAGAAAGAGGCATAGAATAATTAGAGAGAAAGAGGCATAGAATAATTAGAGAGAAAGAGGCATAGAATAATTAGAGAAAAAGAAGCATAGAATAATTAGAGAGAAAGAGGCATAGAATAATTAGAGAGAAAAAGGCATAGAATATTTAAAGAGAAAGAGGCATAGAATAAATAGAGAGAAAGAGGCATAGAATAAATAGAGAGAGATATATAATTATAATCTCACATATCATACAAGAGGAACCGTAAAAAAAAAAAAAAGAGAGATATATTAACAACACAACAAATATGAAGGAAGTTAAAAAATATATAGAGCAAAGGCTGAACCAAACGTAGAAAGAATATGGTGGGTGGTGGTTGTTGGGGGGGTGTTGTGTGTGTGTGTGTGTTTTTTTTTTATGTTTTTTTTTATGTATTTGTAATTGTGTTCGTGTGTGTGTATTATGGTGTGTATATGCATTTGAGTGTATGTATTTTGAATTGTGTGTGTGTGTGTGTGTGTGTATTATGGAGTGTGTATACAGTATGTATTTAGAATTGTGTGTGTGTGTGTGTGTTTTTATGTATGTATTTGGAATTTATATATATGTGTGTGTGTGTGTGTGTGTGTGTGCGTGTGGAGCGAACGGGAGGACTGAAAAAATCGACGAATCTGACCACGTTTGTTGCAGTCATTGAAAAACGCCGACGGCAATTTTATCCATTATCACCGACGTAACGAGGGAGAGGCCCCGGGCGTGCTCAGGCTCAACTCCACACAACTCTTGCCTAAACCTTTCGCACACGTCTTGAAATTCTTCGTCCAGACTCGCATCTCTGTTTCAATTTTCACTTAGAACTCTATGTGTATTATTTTTAAGCTATAGGTGTGTGTTATAGTATTGGGGTATTGATATAGATGAGATTCATTTAACATGTTGGATATTTCTGTATGTTGCAAAGATTTGATGCTAGAAGTGTTTTTTTTTTTATAGTGAGTGTCATGAGATATTGCAAAGTAGAAGGGCCAGTGTTGCGTTGGTGTTGTTGTTGTTGTTGTTGTGTTGCAAGGCCCATGCACCACCGAGCGAAGTGTTGAGCTCAGACGATGCTGAACTTTACTGGGAGAGAGGAGTTGGTCGGCTGCGATGGCTTGGAGTTCAAATCAGAATAGAAAGACTCAATTTTTTCTCATTTTTGCGCTTGAGAAACACTCGTACGTCACGGGGGATAGGGTCGTACACACACACACACACACACACACACACACATTTTCACACACACACACACACACACACACACACACACACACACACACACACACATTTTCACACACACACACACACATTTTCACACACACACACACACACATTTTCACACACACACACACACACATTTTCACACACACACACACACACACACACACACACACACACACACACACACACACACACATTTTCACACACACACACACACACACATTTTCACACACACACACATTTTCACACACACACACACACACACACCCACACACACACACACGTACGAACGCATGATTAAGGAAGTACATGTAAAGTTTGTGATAGGTGTAATTGGAATGCTAATGGACTAAGGCGTTTGTGTTTTCCAGAAAGCCTGACCGAGCTTCTACACACACACACACACACACACACACACACACACACACACGCACACACACACACAGCCAAATGTGAGTCGATGTTCATGAATATTGGAACCATTAGACTGAAGGCACCGATACCCTCCTCCTCGTTTTCCTTCAGAATTCTTGCCCGATTGTCCCCACCTCTTTCTCTCTCTCTCTCTCTCTCTCTCTCTCTCTATATATATATATATATATATATATATATATATATATATATATATATATATATATATATATATATAAAATTGTTGTTATTGTTCTACTTTCACCTTTACCCATGTCCCATTCAACTTCTCACTCGTATCCCATCTCCCACACTCATCCTCAACTCTAATTCCCACCTCCCAGACACACCCATTTTCTATACCCTCCTTTACCCACGTCCCACCTTCCAACACCCATACACTCCCACCTATAAACACAGCACAAGAGTCAAGGTATGAGGTATCACGTTATCCTCTCTCCCTCCCTCTCCCACACTGAACCCACAATTATTACCCACAGGACCACCATAATATTTCTGGCTTCCATTCTATCCCCGAATATTACCCTTCCCTCCATATGGTAAGCGGCTACGTGTATTTAGGACATTTTTATTATATATATGTTTTTCCTGTACATTATTATCCCTCCTCCATGTCTTCCAAGCCCTCAGAATGCTTTATAATTAGTGTCATCTCAAGTAGGTATATATATTTTACGGGTTCCTTGGGCCGGGTATCAGGCAAACGTTTTGGGTGAATAATTTGTGAGGGAATGTATGTATGTATGTATATATGTACAGTCATGGGAAAAATATAGTATCTCTTTCCATGTCGGTCACGGTTAAGAGGGAGGGAGGGAGAAGAGGCGAACTGCAAGAAGCCAGTGGTTAAATAACTAAAAGTAATGGTAACTTTATATTTATGTGATAAAAATATAATGGAATAAATATTTTGTTCATGACTGTACACATTGGGTTGAGGGTGACGCTTGGCCTGCCCCTTGGATTACTATGTACGGTAGGTAGGCCGCAGTGTGTAGTGTACCTACGTGTAGTAAAGCCTATCTGTTGAAGAATACGGCCTCTTCCATGTAGCCTATTTACACACTTCACCTGACCTTATTATCATCATCATCTTCTTCTGTTACAAATGTTTGACTCATCTTAACTCACTATCACTTTTGGTAGGTATAGAGTAACCTGTAATAATATTTGTTGTATATATCTATGCATATACTGTAAATCAATTACTTTACAGTACATGCGCAAGCGGTTAAACACACACACACACACACACACACACACACACACACACACACACACACACACATACACACACACATATATATATAATTATATACTGTACAATATATAGTATATATACACATATGCACTAATGCACTATGGTATGTACGAGCTACGCACATTCCTAGCATTCATCATTGCCAGGTGTTTAAACCTTGGCTCAACTAATCTTGGTATGCATTCTTACTCCAAAGAGCTTCCCTGGCAGTGAGGTGTGACCTAGGCTATACAAAGTTAAGTACGACTCTGAGCCTCAGCCATATATATATGTCAAGGTCCTGGATTACGCCACTCTGTTTGTATAGTAACCCTGCCTGCTTAGTCCTTGATCTGCCCTGCTTGTCACCTCTCCATTCCTTCCCTGATAATCCCCATGAACGTGTGTCAGGTTGTGAGTATGTGTGCGCGTGTGTGTGTGCGCGTGTGTCCTGCTTCATCATACACCATCCACTTCAACAGGAATGCCAAGCTTACTTTTTTCCCCTCTTAACTTTTTTCTCTGTGACCCATTCCGAGGTTTGGGGTCACTTTGCCGCCAGTGTGTATATAAGGAGTTACTCATGCAGAAAGCGGGAGAACATGCGAGACATTGTGCACATCTACCGCGTATACATTCACACCTCATACATACCTCCCGTTGACATTCCAGCGTTGCATACATTTCATACATTCACGACCCTAACTCATGTAGCGCTGGAGGCCCTGGGATGAGCATGAGAAAGCATCAACTGACCTCATGCCATTCCTACACTCCAACCTGTAGCCTGAACATTTAAAGCACCTGCCTGGAACCCTGAAGTCAAAGGCATAGGCACACGAAGGCGTATCAAACAGGTACTACACGTGACAGTGACATATGACATACCCGGGGCAGAGTTTCCTGGATAATAATAATTTCAAATGATAATTGAGGCAAAATTAGTATATGAAAGCGTAAATAATAAGTTATGATCATATATATCAGAATAGACAGTAAGACGACTCCATTAGTTGACAGAAGTGACAAATGCAGTACAGTGCCAGAACAAAGTGACCTCATTGGCCTTGGAATGGTGGAATGGTAATGAAAAGCTGTGACGTGTGGGTCGAAACCAGTGTACGAGGTTGGTATTTGTGGTGTTGTTTGCATAAGAGGGTGAAGTGAGTGTGTGCCGATGGGGAAGAAGTTAGGGAGTATTTGTGGCATGGAAGTGTGTGTGTGTGTGTGTGTGTGTGTGTGTGTGTGTGTGTTGTTTAGCTAAAATTGTCTGTGGGATAGAATTTGGTGCGTCGTGAGATATCCATGTGTGTCTTTGCAGGTTAGTCTGCACGTTTACGGTGTGTGTATGTGTGTATGTCGCAGGTGACAGTTTAGTGATGCTTGAGGTAGAAAGGTTGGTGTGTGTGTAGACATTTGTTAATAATATTCAGTACAGTGACAACTTGGGTGCTCTAACAAATATGAGTAACAGAGATAAAGTTTCAGTGTGAGTTATGTACTATGGATGCTTGTGTCTACTGCATCATGAGAACACGAGTGACTGAGACTGGTGCAACATTTAGTGGACGAGTTGCAACATGTGAGTATTGAATCATTACTGCAAGAGTGAATGTGTCTGTCTTTTGCATCATGAGTGCACGAATGGATGTGAGAATTGCAATCAACGTGAGAAAACCAATGAAAACATGAGTAAACTAATAAGAGGCTGCAACGAGACGAGCTTGGAGTGTGACGTACGGGCGAAAGTTTTAGTATGTAGCAATCAAGCAAAAAAACAAACAAACAAACAAACGAACGAGCGAGTTGGCGAGCGAGCGAGCTAGATAGTCACACTGAGGTTAGGTTAGGTTAGACACAGTAAGTAAAGCTGGAGGGATGACATGAAGGTTTACACATTAATCCCTCACACTCGCTCTCACACGCAATATTCCTTCCGCCTCGACCCTGGAAATGGTTGGGCGAGGCTGTGCACTTTCTTTTGTCCCCATTGGTCCCGGCTATAACGTACGGGTTTAATATAGTGTAGGTGAGGACTAGCGGACCACTCTGGGGGATAAACTATACGCCTGCAGCAAACCCACCCACCCACCTTACTCATAACCTCGTGCAAATGTTTATGTTAATGCAAAAAAAAAAAAAAAAAAAAAATTGTAACACGCGGTCACATGTATACACAACCTACCCACAACTTCGCTCAGATGTTGATAATATTAATGCTGAAAATATAATAACATGCTGTTACCCATGCACCCCGTTCATAACCCCCTCACACCACTGTATAATAATATGTTAAAACTATATGTACACCACCACACTGTCACCAGACCCATGCACTCATAACCTCACACAGTTGTTTATGTTAGCACTAGAAATATATATAGGACACTGCCACCCACGCTACTCATAACCTCACTCGGATGTTTATGTGAAAAGAAAAAATATACTTTGCCTGTATTCTCCCACCTTTCTCACAACACTACACAAAATGTTCATGTTAATACGAAGAAATATATTATCACAACTCAAACCACCCTATTCATAACCCAGCACAAATTATAATAAATAAATAAATAAATAAATACATAATATATCTACCAGCCATCCACCTTATTCAAAGATGCACACAAATAATACGTTACTAATTACAGGGAAGAGGTTGTCTAATTTGCATGTTTTACTGGAAAATTTCGTCTAACGTAGAGTAAGATTTATATGAAAAATAAATAAATCCTTACCTCTAACCGATTTAGATTTACAAGATCTCGTATATTCATAATTGTCTCGTAGGAAACCATATACAGGTCACCCAATATAAACTAAATCAACCAATACACAAATAAAAGGTCTGAATTTAGCTGGGAATATTGTGCTTACCGATGAGGCAAGAGAAAACAAAGTGGTAGGAACAGGGAAAGGGACAGGGGGCAAGTAGGTAGGAACAGGGTCATCGACAGGGGCAGAAACAGGGGCAGGTGTAGAGGTGAGGGCAGGTGTCAGTGTCAGAGATAGGGCCGGTGGCAGAGGAACAAGTGTAAAATCAGGGACATAAAGTAAAAAAAAAACAGGGGTAAGGGTATATGGGCAGGGGCAGAAGCATGGGCATGAGAGTTATTTAGGGGTAGGGGGCACGAGCATGAGGGAAGAGGCAGGGGCACGCCATATATCTCCCATAATGGTAGGGAGAGCAGGGGTGTGGACAGGGGCAAAGTCTTACCCTACCATTATGCCCACTCAGCTAACAAGACCCCCACCTCGCTTACCCTCTACGCCCCCCCCCCTTCCTATCTCCCTACCTTTCCATATCTCCTTACCTCTTATTCCCTTCTCTCCTTCTCACTTCCTCCCTTTCCATCCCTCCTTTCATATCCCTACCTTTCCATATCTCCTCTTTTCTCCTTCTCACTTCCTCCCTTTCCATCCCTACTTCCATATCCCTACCTTTCCATATCTCCTTACCTCTTCTTCCATTCTCTCCTTCTTACTTCTTTCATTTCCATCCCTCCTTCCATATCCCTACTTTTCCACATCTCCTTACCTCCCCATCCCTTCGCTCCTTCACTCTTCCGGCTTTTCCATCCCTCTTTCCCTTTACCTCTCTTTCCTTCACTCTTTAACTCCTATGCCTTCCTTGCCCCTTTCCTTCTTCTTCATTAACCTTTCCTTTCCCTCCTTCCGTTCTGTCCAACCTTCCATGCTCCCCTCACTTCAACTTTTCAATAACTTTCTTCACTCTCTTTGATTTTCTCTATCTCTCTCATGTCCTCTCTTCCTCCCTCTCCCATATACCTTCCCTTACACTTAACCACATTCATCATTCTCCCACTTGCCTTCTACCTTACTCGTTCTGTTATGATCTCTCTCTCTCTCTCTCTCTCTCTCTCTCTCTCTCTCTCTCTCTCTCTCTCTCTCTCTCATTATTGAAACTATTATATATCTCTCTGTACACCATCCTTCTTCTTTCCGCATTGTTTTATTATTATTTTACTGTATATTTCATTTATTTATCTTTTTATTGGAATCAGGTAGCCAATACGCACTCTGATCATCTAGAAAATCCTCAACATATTGCAGACATATTGTGAGTTTAGATTAGATTACAGTATGTTAGAACAAACCTTTGACAAATGAAAAAAGCTTTGAAACAATTTCCATATTGCCAAGTACACTTTTGAGACTTACTCTACTACTACTACCTACCACCACCACCACTACTACTACTACTACTACTACTACTACCACCACCACCACTACTACTACTACTACTACTACTACTACTACTACTACTACTACTACTACTACTACTACTACTACTACTACTACTACTACTACTACTACTACTACTACTACTACTACTACTACTACTACTACTACTACTACTACTACTACTACTACCACTACCCACAACAACTACTACTACTACTACTACTACTACTACTACTACTACTACTACTACTACTACTACTACTACTACTACCACCACCACCACTACCACCACTACCACCACCACCACTACCACCACTACCACCACTACTACTACTACTACTACTACTACTACTACCACTACCACTACCACTACCACTAACACTACTACTACTACTACTACTACTACTACTACTACTACTACTACTACTACTACTACTACTAAGCGAAAAATAGGCAACAACAATAATGCATCAGACAGTAACAGTAGCCAATATTTTGCCGTTTATAACACATTATACTCACCAGTCAACACAACACAACACAATATGCCTCTCAGATCTGAAAGGAGCTACCATATAAATTGAGACTTTTTGTGAGAACCAACTGAGAGACCACCAACACTATACTATACTATACTACATACTACATACTACATCACACCTGCGGCACTTCTACACACACACACACACACACACACACACACACACACACACCTCACGACCCATCCCTTCCTTCTGTTCCCATGCTGTAGGTATTAATTAAGACTTTCAGAACAGGAATGGTGTACTATATAGTCATTATATACCAAATATCATCATCAGCAACAACATTATTATTACCACTATCTTTATCATCTTCATCATCATCATCATCATTATCATTGTTATCATCGTCATCATAATAATAATCAAAATAGTTATCATCATCATCACCACCACCACCATCTCCATCATTATTATTGTCATCATCATCTTCACCACCATCATCATCATCATCATTATAAATAGTCAATAATTTTTTGTCCAATTGTAAACAAAAGCCTCTCCACACCTTCTATACGAGTTCCTAGACTTAATTTTATAGTTAATTCTTAAGTGACAAGAATACAACTCACTTCTTATTACCATTATATACATTAGTCCCTCTTATTGGCATCTAACTACTTGTCGTGTCTTTGGGAAGTATTAATTAACTGAAAAACTCCTTTTATATAATCCTATATTAATCATCTTCAGTTTTAATCATTATCCGTGAGCTGAGGGTAGATGATTTTTGTGAGTCAGGAAAACAAATACTCCACTATACGTGAATGAATAAAGCAGCAAGGTGGAATAAGACTGCCAAAGGTACAAGAGGTTATGTTTTATTCTTCCCAGGACTGTGAGCAAATGTAAAGAATCCCCGAATATTATTTTAGCTGAGATACACACATTATTGTTACTTTATTTAGGTTAGGTTAGATTAAATACAGGGCAATATTGTTGTTGGGAAAAGACCTGAAGGCTTCACTGTACCTTCGTCACTCTTAGTCTGAATCATCATGGGTGTTAGAGACAAGGAAACATAATGCATTTGAGCATAAGATGTATGTAGGAAGTATTTACATAAGTGGTTGATATATCCCTTCTATCTTAAACTTCCTCTGGGTTTGTATATCTGTAAATATAAGCCAATTCAGAATGAGAGTGGCATAAGAACCATTTAAATATGTTTGCTGACACTGAAAGGTGGTTTTGTAAAGGTCTTATATATTGATGGGGATATCGTGGCAGTGGGAGGGAGACACACAAGTTGAGTAGCACAGTCGGAATGAGATATTGTCGGCAAACAGGAGAATGTTGATTTCCCAAAACTGTACCGAGAAACAAAAGAGTTTTAGGAGGAAGTACAGTGTTTTTAAATGTGGAGCAAGAGTGAATCAACCAAACTATTCCAAGGAACAGGAAACAATTACTTTTGTTAATTTTATCCGGTTTCCTGGCATACTTTGGAAAAATGAAGGCACTCTAATGTACAGTACTAAACGTAAATGAAGGCACTCTATTGTACAGTACTAAACGTAAATGAAGGCACTCTAATGTACAGTACTAAACGTATAATGAAGGCACTTTATTGTACAGTACTAAACGTATACTATCCCCTCGAATACAGGTGATCTGCTTTGTGGTACAGGTATTTGGAGGTAGTAGTTCTTATCTGCACAAGAACTTAATATCTAATCTTAGGCATTTTTGTTTTGTTACTAATTTAACTTCTCGCTTAACTGCTGTGAGGAGCGGATTGTGGAATGGAGGAGACAAAGTAAGATGGAAAGGATGAGTGTTGTTGAAATGTTGACAGTGGCTGGATCCTGATTATAATATGGAAACAAGTCGATACGAGAGACCGACAGACCGACACAAGACACCGACACATGCACCGACCCACCGACCGACCACCGTCATATGAAGACAGAGAGATTAAACAGAACCCAATCAGAACCAAACACATATATTCACGACGCAACAACACACAACACGACACTGGAGACAAACCCACAGATCGAGAGACAAACCCACAAATCGACAGACCTACCTACCAAACAACAGACCAATAAACCGACAGACAGACAGAAACACCAACATACCGACCGACCGACCGAGCACCGCTGAATGAAGCCCGAGAGATTAAGCCATCACACCGGGACCCCAACCAACCCCCGGAGCAGCCATGGAGGGACCAGTTTAGCCAGACATAAATTGAAGCCATCGCCACCGTACCTCACGTCCCCTGCATAATTACCATCGTACCCCACATTCCCTTGCCTTGCCTTCCCTTCCCTCCTTGAATTTACCTTCCTCTTCCTTTCCTTCCCTTCCCTCCTTGAATTTACCTTCCTCTTCCTTTCCTTCCCTTCCCTTCCATCTTCCTCCTCGAATTTACCTTCCTCTTCCTTTCCTTCCTTCCATCCATCTTCCTCCTCGAATTTACCTTCCTCTTCCTTCACCTCCTGCCCACCCCTTCCCTTCCCTCCTCCTCCTCCTTGAAATTATCTTCCTCATCCTTCCCTTCCCAATCCTTACTTCCTCTCCTCCTCCCTCCCCTTCCCTCCTCCTCCTCCTCCTCCTCCTCCTCCTTGAATTTACCTTCCTCTTCCTTCCTTCACCTCTCACCTCTCCCCTCTCCCTACCCAGTTGCCCTCTTCTCCTCCTCCTTCTTCTTCCCCCCTTCCCACAGCCCCTCCACTTCTTCATCTATTCTCCTTCTCCTGGTCTTCTTCCTCCTCCCTATCCCCTTCTTTCTCCCTTCCCTCCCTACCTCCCTCCCTCAGGCACCCCGTCAGGAACAAAAAGCCCCTTGTGTATCAACGAATGATTGATTTGACCCAGTAAATAATGCTTTACGTCAGATCAAACGCACCTCTCCCCACGCCCAACAACTTCACCTTGACGTCCCAGAGTTTATCACCTGTGGGTTTCTTTTTTGTTCAGTCTCCAGGAACTCATTGGGAGGTGAAAGAAGGAAAGGAAGGGTAATTGTGGTAGGTAATCATAGCAGTAGTGAGAAGTGGTATTGGTAATAGTGGTTGGTAGTCATAGCAGTAGTAGTAGTAGTGGTAGTAGCAGTGCTGGTAGGGGTAGTGGGTAGTGGTAGTAACAGTGATAGTGGTAGTAGCAGCGATGGGTATTGGTAATGATGGGTATTGGTACTGGTAGGGGTAGTGGGTAGTGGGTAGTGGTAGTAACAGTGATAGTTGTAGTAGCAGCGATGGGTATTGGTAATGATAGTGGTAGTTGTAGTAGTAGTATCAGAAATTATAGTGGTAGTGGTAGTAAGGGTAGTAGTGGTAACAGTACTATACACGTCAACAATGTATAATAATCACACGTGAGCCTCGAACTTTCATATTGACTTGAACTATATGAAGGGGATAGTATGCTTTTGATAGATTGGAGTGTCTTGATTCCTCCAAAGTATGCCAGGAAACAGGACCAGAAGAACAAAAATAATGGTATCCTGTTGCCTGGAATAGTTTGGAGGAATCGGTTGCTCCAGATTTACCACCCAAAACAATGTGCTGTAAATTATTCCCCCTTAAAATTTATGTTGTTCATCGTTCATAAGCCGATGTAAACTATTATAATACATACAAATTCTGAACGTCAAACCAGGGTGTGTTAGCATGGGTAAAGAAAGGTTGGGTAAATATGAACGGTTATATAATGGGATATACTACTTGACAGGTAATGTGTGTGTGTAAGTAAATATGTATCCATGTATGTATATAAGTATGTATACATGTTAGTATGCATGTATGTATGTGTTAATGTATTTACTCGAATGATATGTTGGTATAGTGTAAGTACAAAATGATATAGGAAGGAATATGTTTAGGATGGAATATGACAGAAAATTAATGAAATACTTTATAGATATTAAATTAAGATTGGTAAGATACTGATAACGAAATGGAGGCTAATGATTCCCCCAAACTGTGCCACGAAACACACAGGTTGGAGGAATCACGTGAAGCTGGGTAGTCATGTCAAATCAGGAGGTTTAATACACTGCCTAACGCACACTGCAATACTCAGACACGACACGCACTGCACCATACCAAGCAAACAAGCAAGCAACCTAGCAATCTTGATAAATACACACTCTTGTTCCTGCCTGCTATGACGCACCTTAAACTACAATACCCATTACACCATAACATAAACAAACCACAACATTGCATCACAACACACCTCATATATACCACAATATTATCATCCGACACCACATCACACTCCTCACTACAGTATAATTATGACACATTCAGCAACACAGCACAATAAACTCCACACCACAACACACCCCATACCACAACACACACTACACCACACCACACCACACCACACCACAAGTCACCCATATCACAACACTCGCCTCACCATATCACAACATATCCCACACCACACCACAACTCACCCCACACCACAACACACCCCATATCACAACACACCCCATATTATCACAACACACCCAGAATCCAGCACAGCTCCATCCTGAGGCCAATCTAAGGTTTCTATCGTCCTCCAACTAAGCTTTCAGAAGGCTATAGAGGATACCAACTAAATCCACACGTACCAATACTAACTACCCTGGGAACGAAGGACGGTGGAGGGAGAAAGATGAATGAATACAGGTGCTTTATTGTACAGGCAGCGTGGGGCTCAAATTTCACCCATCATTGAGGAGGTCACCGATCTGATGGAAAGGAAACGAGAGAATGGGAAGATGGGGCTATGAATGCTTTAGAGACAAGGGAGGGAGAGGAGGGAAAGGGAAGGGGAGGGTGGGTGGTGAGTGCTGCATGGGAGAGTTAGGTAGAAATTGGGGGAGAGGAGGTATAGTTGGGATGGTGCATGGTAAGAGAGAAGAGGAGGATTAAAGGAAGAGAATAGAGTCAGGGTGGAGATAGGAGAGGGAGAAAGGTAATGGGAGACAACGAGTTTATAATGGAAAGAAAGAAGTGTTAAAAGGGGATAGATAAAGGCAATATAAAAAAAGAGAGAGAGAGAGAGAGGAGAGAGAGAGAGAGAGAGAGAGAGAGAGAGAGGAGATGAGAGAGAGAGAGAGAGAGGAGAGGAGAGAGAGAGAGAGAGAGAGAGAAACTAAAATGGAAACGGAAATATAAAAAGGAAACAAAGAATAAAAGGGCTTAGGTAAAAAAAGGTGAAGGAGGAATGGTAAGAATAGGGGGAGAGGAAAATATGGAGAGGGAGGAAACAAAGAGGGATGTGGAGAAGGGAATGATGGGAGTAATGATGGTGGTGATGAGATGGTTAAAGTTAAGGTGGTAGTGATGATGGTGATGAGGTGATGATGATGATGTAGTGTAAGTGATGGTGATGATAATAATGATGGTGATGATGATGATGTAGTGTAAGTGAAGATGGTGATGAAGGTGATAATAATGATGGTGATGATAATGATGATAAAATGATAATGATAATATTGGGACTTCTTTCACCACCACCACTTCCTCCTTCTATCCCCGCCTTCCTTTCTTATGTCCTTTCTCTTCCCACCTATCTCTTTTCTCTATATTTACTATCTTTATCCTACCTCTCGCTGTTTAGTCTCTCCTTCATTATAACACATCTCACAAATATCCATGACACTATCTCATTTTCTTTCCCTTCACATTTTTCTCTTCCCCTTCCACTCTAACTCTCTATTGCTCAAATATCCCTCTTTTTTCTATCCCTTTCCATCCCCTATATCCTCCCTATTCCCCTTGCTCTCAATTCCCCTTCCCACAACCCTTTAAACACCCCCCCCACTCCCCCCTTCCCACTCCCATTCTTCTCCAATCCTCCTCCCATCCATCCCTCCCACAACCCTTTCACCCCCCCCCCCTCCCCAATTCCCACAACCCTTTCAACCCCCCCCAATTCCCCTTCCCATTCCCCATTCTTCTCCAATCCCCCTCCATCCATCCCTCCCACAACCCTTTCAACACCCCCCCCCCAATTCCCCTTCCCACTCCCCATTCTTCTCCAATCCCCCTCCCACCCCTCCTCCCCTCCCTCCCCCTCCCTACTCTTCTCCAATGCCCCTCCCATCCCTCCCTCCCCCTCCATTCAACACATAGACAGAAGGAGAGTGAGAAATCGTCCACAATGCCACTGAATTTTACACCAGAAGAAAAAAAGGGAAATATCGGAGAAAAATCCCTTTGGAAAGAAAAGTAACATAATAATAATAAAAAAAAAAAAACTGCCATAGAAGAGAGAGAGAGAGAGAGAGAGAGAGAGTGAGTGTTTGTGAGAGTAGTGGAGAGGGAGGGAGGGAGGGGAGGGAGGAAGGGGGAGGGGTGGCCCATCAAGACGATAGAGGATGAAGGACGGAGGAGGGTGGAGAAGGAGGGAGGAGGGAGGAGGGAGAGGAGAGAATCATTGGCGTCTGGATGAGAGAGAGAGAGAGAGAGAGAGAGAGAGAGAGAGAGAGGGAAAGGGAGGGAGCCAATGAGGGATCGACCCCGAGGTAAAGACAATACATAGACACTCGTACATACACATACATACATACATACATACATACATACATAAACAAACAAACTCGGTGACAGGTGCGCACACACACACACACACACACACACACACACACACACACACACACACACACACACACACACACATACTGAATAACAGCTATATATGGTAAATTCTCATACGCACACTAACAGACACACACACACACACACACACACACACACACACACACACACACACACACACACACACACACCACACACACACACACACACATCAGTCACATTTATATACAGTCGGCGAAAAAATCAATGGATCACCCCTATAAATAATTCTAGTTAATTTCAATATAAGGTTGGTTCAATACTTTTTTTGTCGACTGTACGTATCTTACACAGAGACGGTGACAAGTGAATAATGTTTTGTAATCGTATATATACACACACACATAGATATACATTCATTCATATCCAAAATCAAATACATAATATTATATCAGCCTCGTGGAACATTACTTTATGCATATAATTATACTTTATGCATACATACTGATACAAAATTTTATATAAACACAACGCCGGCTGATATATACACAAACATTCTCGATATACAGAAGTTATGTTGTCCATACAGAAGTAATGGAATATTATGTTGTGTGTAAAATGCACAGAGAACAAACACTTTCAGTAAAATGTATATGTACTCCGGTAAATAAATTTGAAACATAATCTTTACAAATGTAGGTTTTCGCTCGTTGGAAATTAATAATGAAAGTATACGTAGAAAAGATGAAAATCGCTATACTCGTTGAAATATATACACACACCGGAACACACGAAGTAGTATGCACTCTCTAAAGAAGGAATACGGGAAATAATTCATAAAAAAACACGGATTGTAACATTTAGCTATCTATCTATATCGATATTTATTTGTTTGTGTATTTAGTTACTTTGTAAATACGCAGCACACGCACACACACGCACACGAAAAAAAACACACACACACAACCACCACACACACACCAACCACTCACACACACCAACCACTCACACACACCAACCACACATACACACACACACACACACACACACCAACCACAACATCACACACACCAACCACACACACTCACATACCAACCACACACACACCAACCACACACACACAACTCACACACACGAACCACTCACACACACAAACACATACGCGTAAGAAAAAATCAAAACAAACATCAC
>JAWQEG010005486.1:25000-27122 GCA_033782935.1 Petrolisthes cinctipes | reverse complement strand
ACACACACACACACAAGACCTTCCCTAGTGTAAACAACTCCATTCTAGCTGCTCCACATACTCGTAATTCCACTCTAGCTGCTCCACATACTCGGTAATCCACTCTATAGATATTCCACGTACTCGTAAATCCACTCTACTCCACATATAGGAACTTCACTCTGCTCCACATACTCGTAATGTTCCACATGTTCGTAAATCCATTCTAGCTACTCCACATACTCCTAAATCCACTCTAGCTACTCCACATTCTCTGAAATCCACTCTAGCTACTCCACATACTCGTAAATCCACTCTGATCCACATACAGGAACTCCACCCAGCTTCACAATCGTGCTCCACATACCAGCTCCATCCTTCGCCACACACACACACATACATACACACATACATACACACCTGCTCCTTAAAACATGTTCTCACGTTCCACATTTATACGTGTTTCACAGATCTGATCCACATTCCTATCCACAACATATTATTTGTTCCATCCTGCTCCACATAACTGATCCACCTTCTTACCTACAACATAATATAGCTTCATCCAATTCCACTATAACTGCTCCACCTTCCTACCTATAACAACATATTATTTCTCCACATAACCTCTCCACAACATTTTATCGCTCCCTCCAACTCCACATAACCTCTCCACCTCTCCACAACATATTATAGCTCCATCCAACTCCACATAACTGTTCCACATACCTGCTATTCACATCTGCTGGACATCATTTCCTTCTCCTCCTCCACCTGCTCCACATTATTACTACACACACCTTCTCTCTTGTTAGTACAATGTAAAATTCACTTAAAATGTGTGTTATTATTATTATCATTATTATTAATATTATTATTATTATTATTATTGTTGTTGTTGTTGTTGTTATTATTATTATTATTATTATTATTATTATTATTATTATTATTATCATTATTATTATTATTATTATTATTATTATTATTATTATTATTATTATTATTATTATTATTATTATTATTATTATCATATTATTATTACTACTATTACTGTTATCAACATTATTATTATTATTATTATTATTATTATTATTATTATTATTATTATTCATCTTCATTCATCTCCCTGAAGGTCACACCATGAAGTAATCCTTCTCTGTACCCAAACAAACTAACTCTTTTCATTACTGAGGTCATTTTAATCAATAGAGTAAATGTCAGTGACCTAATCCTACCTCCTTTTTACAATGTTGCCAAGTACTGTACACACACACACACACACACACACACACACACACACACACACACACACACACACACACACACACATATACATACATATATACATACATTTCGACCACATTTCTCTCTGCCCTACCTAAGTCTATATTTCATCACCTTACTCACTATTATTATTATTATTATTATTATTATTATTATTATTATTGCTTCTCTGGGAAATTATGTGAAAGAAATAAACTGTATAATATATGATTACGTAATAAGAATATGAAATAGTGTCGAAACAGTATACATAATTATAGTGTGTAGTAACTAAGAATACCCAGTTTATATTATTTTAATGAATGAACTTTTTTTATTTTTATATATATATATTTATACGCCAATTAGTTTCCTGAATAGACTGTACTGACTGACTGACTCTGGCCTCTAAAACACAGACGCAGGGTTCCAGAGATGCGTTCGTTTTGTGTTTAGAAAGTTGTTTAGGGACCCTCAAATCTGGGTATGACTTGAGCTGGTCTTTATGTATGTATGTATGTATGTATGTATGTATTTATGTATGTATTTATGTATGTATTTATGTATGTATGTATGTATGTATGTATGTATGTATGTATGTGTGTGTATGTATGTATGTATGTATGTATGTATGTATGTATGTATGTATGTATGTATGTATGTATGTATGTATGTATGTATGTATGTCCTCAGTTGAATTAATACAAAGGATGGTAGGTTAGTTAAGCTATCTAAGTCTGTCTGTAACTGTTAATGAAAATATTCCACAGTGCCTTAATTCGTACTTGTGATTTATACATACATACATACATACATACATACATACATAATTGAAGAAGTAATAAAATGTCACACCTCTTTTAAACTAGAGTACATTAAT
>JAWQEG010005486.1:0-20000 GCA_033782935.1 Petrolisthes cinctipes | reverse complement strand
ACGCCACTGTCAACACCACGGTTATTGTTACCTACGACCACCCCAACTCCGATTATAGCCACGATACACACTTAACGGGGTCATCCACTTGTGGTACATTGGAGTGCCTTGATTCCTCCAAAGTATGCCAGGAAAACAGAACCAGCTGAGCAAAAATATTGGTAGCCTGCTGTTGCCTGGAATAGTTTGGAGGAATCAGTTGCTCTAGATTTACCAACACTGACCTTCCCTCTTAATTGAGAAGAGGTTAACCCCATGTAGTAACCAACCTCCTCCATACAACGTGAGGTTAGCAAACAGTATAGTCTCTTTCCCAGCCTAGTCACAAAAGGTCCACATCAGAAGACAGCAAACAATAATGTCTCGCTTATTACTCTGGCCTGTCTTACTCCTCAAAAAAAATATAGTCTGAAGGGGGTGACTTAATTTCAACTTCACAGGCCTTCCTTCACCTCATCACCCCCTCCATACGTTCTATCCAGCCGGCAGGTCCTAAAATCACATGCCAAGCCCATCATCAAGAGTGAAGTGATTATTTAAGGACCCTTATGATCGTGAAAGGGGATTGGAGCTTCTGATTCCTCCTGACTGTGCCACGAAACATGCTCCTTCCATATAAGTGGTGTTTTTGACAATATATGAAGGACTCATCTACCTCCAATTTTCTGATTATATCACAGGGTCACTTAATTAAGGTGGTGAAGACAGATAAGAGGAAGAGGCCAAGCGAATCCAGTTAGTAAGAAGAGACAAAGTAAAAAATCGGGCTGACCAGTTAGTTATAAAGAGACAAAGGAAAAAATCGGGCTGACGTTTTGCTAGGAGCGTCAGTCAGCTAATCACCGTCTGCCTTGAACCAGCCCTTGTCTCCGATGAAGTGACCTAGAACACCACTCAGGGTCGTTGATTGGGTTGTGAAAGAGGGAATGTGGAAGAATAGAATGGTTCTCCCTCTATAAGTCTAGATTTCTATTGACGACATCCTGAGAGCACCGTTAAGATTATCAGGGGTAACTCATTTCAATTTTCTGCAACGTCACCTCACGGGATGTGTATGTAAGGTTGAAGTGATTTCATACTGCCGCAGTTACCACAGCTAAACATCTATATGAGGCAGGATTGGTGAAACAAAGCAACCCTGTATTTTTTGAAGGGTTAGCAATAGTATAAAAGGTTGAATAATTATAATGGTAGTAACCAATACCGATATACGACTTTCCCCCACACTGAACATTAAACTTTTTCCATTTGGTCACAATAACTTAAAATTCCTGTTATATCATTTGCACCAGGCATGTATGGTATTTCTGTATAAATAAATATGGTTATATATGTTGCTCCACCAACTTATTGAAAAGTTTCCCAGCTAAAGAACAGAAGTTAAATTGTTATAATACCGAGTCACCCTTGTAGATAAATATTATTGTCAAGAGACTGTACAGTTTTTTTGTTGTCCCATCTAGTAGCCTACAGGTTTTTATGTAGAGGGAGTTTGTTTACATGCTCTTGAAAAGCTATGAAGGAGCAAGCATGTGTTGTGAAGAACATTAGTTTATTTTATTTTTATTTACACATATACTTTATCTTTTAAGTGATTGCCAGAGCTGCTTTACAATAAACAACTGATCAAAACTGTTTATATCTTATCTATATTCCATGTTACACTAAGTTAAGCCACGAATTTTCAGTAAAGAATTATTTAAAAATAACTTATTTTAATTTCACTTATCAAACCTTCAGTGTACAAAGTTAATTGCTGTGCACAAAACTATAACAAATTATAATTACACAAAACTTGTAGCATAAAAATCTAATTATACACAACTTAACACAAGACATATTTGCCATTGAGCGTTAAAAAACCCTTATTTAACTGAAGTACAAGAGGGGAAAAAACTCCTTGGGAAAAAATCTACACTTAGCCTATCACCACACAAGAGTAGCCTACTTGTCCAAATATAGGGTAAACATTTACTTTACCGTGCTGACAGATTCACAATATATTTAAGGGGGTAATTCACTTTTGTTACATTGGAGTGCCTTGGTTCTCCCAAAGTATGCCAGGAAACAGGACCAGATGAACAAAAATAATGGTGTTCTGTTGCTTGGAATAGTTTGGAGGATTCAGTTGCTCCAGATTTACCAACACAAAATTTCCCTCTTTAAGCCATGTCACCCTTTCCACAAGCCAGTAGTGATATGTATTCTTGAAAGAGGAAAATTGCTTAAAACTACTTTTCTCTAAATTACAACAATCATAAAATAATTAATATATAAACAATAAGTTTTGCTTCATTTGTTTTTCCTTTGTGTAAATTTATCTAGTGTACATTTTCCCTGGTAAGTAGTCACTCATTGCTCACCTGGTAGTAATGATCAGGTTTTGGGGACCATCCAGCCTGCTAGTGAAGGTGTGTATACGTAAATATACAGGTATGATAATATACTAATTAATACACGTAGCCCGAGAAAGTCCAAGACAATCAGCAGAAATTTTGTAATCCTTCCCCTCTGTGATAATTACACCTCTTCGGAATATACCTATATCTATCTTTCTTGCCATTTGATTTATTTGTCCTAAATTTTAATCCATCCATGAATATATTTATTGGTAGCTTCATAAAAGGGAAATAAATATGCTTGTGTAAACCCCCGCCAGCTGACTCGTATGTTTGTATTCATCTTGTAGCAGCATGAGAAATAGTAGCCATCATGCAGAGCTGTCAGTGTCTGAGTAGTGGTGGTGGTGAATGGTGCTTACAAGTGATAGAGAGATTAATTACTGACTGTCTAATATTACTAACTTGGTACTGGATAATTATATATATGTACAGTGAAGATAGAGGTGGACTGTTAGTTAGTTGTAAACAAACACATCTACATGAAATTAATTACGGGAACTGTCATATGTGGTCGATCGATTTATATACAGGCTGATCAAATGTTAAGGGGAGAGTATACTTTTGATCTATTATAGTGCCTTGATTCCTCCAAAATATGCCAAGAAACTGGATTATATAAGTAAAAATAGGAGTGGCCTGTTGCTTGGAATAGTGAGGAGGAATCTTTTGCTCCATATTTGCCAACACTGAACTCTCCCCTTAAGGACCCTGTGATCGTGTATGAGAATTTGGATACTTCTGAAGCCTCCTTCGATATATGGTGGTGTTTCGTGGCAATAATTGAAGGACTCATTTACCTCCAATTTTCAGACTACATCACAGGGTCCCTTAATTGATGTAAAGATATATATAGCATGCAACAGAATCCTCGGTACTTGCCTTTAATTGTTGCTTAATTAATTATTCTTACACAGTTTTGGAGCTAGGAATCAATTATAGTAACCTCTAATACAACAACAACAACAACAACAACAACAACAACAACAACAACACTGACTATAATTACTACAAATGACGTACACTTTCTTTATTTCTAACGCAGTGTTTGGATACAATTATTTCAGTACCGTTAAGGACACCACATCCCTTGGAACTCTTATAATTACGTTAGTATTTACCGTATATAATTAAGCTTTGAATAATATACCAACAGTTGAGCTAACACATACAACTATACTGAAGTGGGAGAGTGAGAACCAGCAGGGAAACTGATATACACTGAAAATAACATCAACGCTATACATGTACTCAACTCCACAATAATTAAATAAGTGCAGTTTGTTGTATAAAAGGAGTTTGGAAAAAAAAATGTCTAAGAACAGCAAAAGCCAGTCGACACCACCAAGGAATGAGGGTGAAGGAGAGGGTAAAAACATGTCTAATAAGAACAGCGAAAGCCAGTCGACACCACCAAGGAATGAGGGTGAAGGAGAGGAGAAAAACATGTCTAATAAGAACAGCGAAAGCCAGTCGACACCACCAAGGAATGAGGGTGAAGGAAACATCATACCACCACCACCACCACCACCACCACAACAACAACGAGGAAATGCAGCTACTGGGAACTGCGAATCTAATAAGGCAATAATTTTATCTGACGTTACCGTAGATATAAAGAATCTGGCGAGGATGTTTGCAAAGTGTGCTGGACTAGGCCCCAAAGAAACTCGTACAGATGAGAAGACTGAGGTTGGTAAAGTTGATACAGACATTGGGAAGGTATTTGTCGCTGGTAGTGTGGTTGATTATTCTCGGGGTCATGGTACGATTCATAGTAAACACGATGGTGGTGAATTGGATGCCTGTAAAATGGAAATAGATGATAATTATGACAAGGGAAGGGAAGAGGATGATAATGATGATGATGATGATGATTGTGAATATTATGATGCTGTTTGTGGCAGTGATGATGATGATGATGATGATGATGGTGACTGTGGTGAAGATAATAATGATATATATTGGGACGGAAGCGAAGGTCATGATGATGATGATGATGATGATGGTGATGGTGATGTTGATAACAGTAGTGACACTGTTATTTGTCGTGGCAATAATGACAAAAATGGTGATGGTAGTGGTGATAGTGACAGTGGTAGTTGTGGTGGTGATAGTGATGGTGGTGGTGTTGATAATGATAGTGGTAGTGGTAGTTATGATGAAGGCAATAGTGATAATGATGATGGTAATGGTGAAAATGATAGTGATAATGGTGATAATGATCGTAATAGTAGTAGTTGTGATGATGTTAATGGTGATAATGATAATGATAGTAATAATGGTGATAATGATAGTAATAGTGATAATGGTGATAATGATAGTAATAGTGGTAGTTGTGATGATGGAGTAGAGGCGAGAATTACCTCCAAGTTGTCCAGCAGGTCAGCAAATCGTGTTGTTGTTGTCAGCAGAGTCAGCACCAGACGTCACATACAATCTGGTGGTGGTGGTGGAGGGACGAGTCAGCTGTTATTGCCTAGATCTCTTGCCCTCTCTCCTCGATCCCTCCTCGCTTCCCCTCCTCGATCCCTCGCTTCCACTCCTCCTCGATCACTCGCTTCCACTCCTCCTCGATCCCTCGCTTCCACTCCTCCTCGATCACTCGCTTCCACTCCTCCTCGATCACTCGCTTCCACTCCTCGATCCCTCGCTTCCACTCCTCCTCGATCACTCGCTTCCACTCCTCCTCGATCACTCGCTTCCACTCCTCCTCGATCCCTCCTTGCTTCCCCTCCTCGATCTCTCGCTTCCACTCCTCCTCGATCACTCACTTCCACTCCTCCTCGACCACTCGTTTCCACTCCTCCTCGATCACTCGCTTCCTCTCCTCAACCTTCTCTTCAGGCAATCTCTTCTTCTACCCCTGTCTCTTCCTCCTCCTCCTCCTCTTCCGCCCTTCCTCGATGCCTCACTCCCCCTCCTCGACCTCGTTCTCTCACTCCCTCTCCTCCTCCTCCTCGTTCTCTCACTCCCTCTCCTCCTCCACCTCTCACTCACTCTCCTGAATTTCCCCCTCAGTCAGTCTTTCATCCTTCCTCCTCCTTCTCCTCTACCCTTCTTCCTACTTCTGTCACCTGCTCTATCTGTCCTTTGCTCTCTGTCTCTTCCTCTGCCAGTTTTCCTGTCTCTACTCTCTCCTCCACTCCTTCTACTCCTATCTCTCCTTCCTCCACCTCTTCTACTCCTGTCTCTCCTTCCTCCATCTCCTCCTCCGTTCCCCCTACCATCGCTACCCTCTCATCCTCCTCCTCCTTCTCCTCCTCCTCTATTCTTCCCATATCACCATCCCATTCATCTTCCTCCCTTTCCAACCATCCCTTCTCTTCCTCCTCTCTCCCTGTTTTCATCCACTCATCTTCCCCTCACCATTCCACAGTCCTATCTTCCACCCCCTCTTCCCTCTCTTTCACTTCCGTCATTTGTTCTCCTGTTTCTTCTTCTTCTTCTTCCTCTTCCGTTTTCTCTCCCTCTTCTGTACCTCAAACTGTAGGGAGGGGAAGAGACAAATCGAGAAAAATCGAGAAGGAACAAGAGAAAATGCAAGTGAAAGAGATAATACATGAAAAGGACCCCTCTCCCACGGCCACATCATCACCATCATCATCACCATCATCGTCATCATCTCACGACCCTAAAGCCCCATCTTCCTCACCCTCCCCCTCCACACACCCCCACGCTCGCCAAACCCCACCCAAACGAACCTCCATTTCACCCCCTGACACCCCTCCCCACCACTCACCCTCCAAGTTAAAGTACTTCACTGACACTACACGCCACTCGTCTGCTCCCACGCCTCCACACGCCTCGAAAACCTCACACCACTCGTTTGATTCCACGCCTCCACACGCCTCGAAAACCTCATGCCACTCGTCTGTTTCCACGCCTCCTCACGCCTCGAAAACCTCACACCACTCGTCTGCTCCACACTCCTCAAAAACCTCACTCAAGAAGGGGTCCTCATTCAACAATACCCCACCAATAACCCCACGACCTGAATTCAAATTACCCAAACCTCTCGCTTCCGGATCCAAGGCCAAACCTCACGCCGCCCAGGAAACCTCATCATGCCTGGGGCCCGCCACATCTCACGCCCCTTCTTCACCCTCGTCTGAGACCCCCAGAGAGACCGTACCCCCCCAGCCGACGACAACAACACAGGGTCGGCGTCGCAGGAGCAGGGTGCTAAAGCGGTTCACTCGCTCTACCAAAAGTAGCTTCTGTTTTTATTTTCAAAGGTATGAGTAAGAGGACAGTGAGTGTTTTATTTAAGGGGCTTGTACAGTGTTGGTGGTGTATCTGGAGCAACTGATTCCATGATTAATTAAACTATTCCGAGCAACAGGCAGCCATTATATTTGTTATTCTGCTGTTGTTTCCTGACATACTCTGGAGAATTTAAGACGCTTTAATTATATCAAAAGTATACTATCCCAATAATGGTGAGGAAAGAGAAAACGCAAAAGGTAGGCCTGCAGCTCTGTCTGAATCTCGCTGTGCTGTGAATGAAATCATTGTAGTTTTGTTCAGTCAGCCCTTGTACCGAGCGCGAGCCTCGGACGCCAGCACCAGAGAGTGGGAATTCGATTTTTCAGTTACTCCGGGAGCCCTCCGAGTTTCGTATCCCACCGTTTGAGTGGCCTGGTGAGGGTTGGCAATATTGCTCGACCGGTGGTTGGTAATACTTGCAGGCCAAACGTAAACAAACCAACTTCCACAGAGCTATACACATAGAGCGCGCAACCCCCCCCCCCCCGGCGTGTCACCACCGGAAGTGGGTTGGCGGCCATGATGCTTGCCCTTCCCCTCAACCCGCCAGCCCTGGTAGCTTATGCCAGGGTAAGATATTATTTCATTTATTCGGTCTTTCATTGATGATATGGTATATTAACTACATTATAGTGACTCACAATATATGAATAAGTATTTCTTTAACCGATATATCAGTGAATGGCTGATTAAATATAAATACATTTCGGTTAATAGGTGAAATGAGTTAGATAAACAAAACTATCGTTGGCTCTCATCCACAATCACCTTCTTATAATATATATATACAACATACTTAATCTCTATTATGATAAGTATTTTATGTTCACATTGTTCAGTATGAATGTATGTATGTCACACTAGAGTAATATGTGTGTATATATGCATGTCACACTAGAATGTGTGTATGTATGTATGTCACACTAGAGTAATATGTATGTATGTATGTAAGGTAAGTGGAGGGAGAGGGAGACAGATTACAGTTATATATATTTGTCTTGTTTAATAAACCAGTTTAAGTTTAATTTCTTTGCATAATTTTCCGTATGGACATTATCTTAGCCTTGTTAATTGATTTAACAAAACCTGCATAATTAGATAACAAGATACAATGCTTTACAAATCAGGGAAATGTCAATAACTGTGGATAGAAACATACTATACAAGTACGTACGGGAATTCAAAGCGCGCACCAAAGGGCATTTCAAAATGGCCGCCGAGCAGGCTGGCTGGTGACACTCCTCCCCTATCTAATAACACAGGGTCGATCGCTCTATGTGTATAGCTCTGTGCCACCTTCATCACCACAGAACGCGAAAATATATATATATTTTTTTCACAGATAATTGGATGCATAGATTGGTATTTGTAGGCATAATTTGTTGTAATTTGTAAATAAATATTATGTTGTTATATTTTATTATGATGATACCAGATACTTTTTAGAATGATCTCGCATTCGGAACAAAAGTCAACACGGTAATAGATATAAAACAAAAAATAAAATATCACTTAAAATTGGAAGATATTGCATTAAAATGGATAAATATAGGTAATAAAGACTAAAATGTATAGACAGAATAAAAAATAAAAATAGTCCCTGTTATGAGACGGTCCCTTCCCTCCACCACCACGCCGCTACACCAAACGTTTGAGATTGGCTTGGTAAATCCCGGCCACATTTATTATTGGTATTATTAACTATATTACACCTTCACAATGAGTAAGGCACATCCTCCAGAGTTGAAGAAGTAAGTTGACATTGATTTAGAGCACCAGAAGGCAGTAGAAGTGTGTAATGTGTGTAATAAATATGAAATAGTGGATGGATGGATGGAGAGAGAGAGACAGAGGAAAAGACGAATGGATAGAGAGAGAGAAAGAGAGGAAGGGATGGAGAGAGAGAGAGGAAAAGACGAATGGATGGAGAGAGAGAGAAAGGAATGGATGAAAAGAGAGGTAGAGATAGAGAAGGACTAACTACCGGTATACAAACAAACAAACCTTCATTCGTTTTGTTTTGTTTATTATCTTCCATTTTATTCCATTCTATTTTTAAAGGCATTCAGTGTCTTTTTTCCTTTATTACCTCTCTTGTCAGCTTGTTTGTTCCACTCGTCCACTACCTAACGTTACTCTTATTCCCAAACCAATTAATGTTTCCCTATTTCGTGTCTAAGGGTCCATTCCACAGTCATATTTGTTTGTTAGCTTCCCAACCAACCACACTTGTAAGCCTTCATTATTTTCCAAAAGCTGAGTATCCGTATTCACAAAATCTATTAAAACAGTTTGATAATGATGATCACTGCATAGTTTGGTAAAGGTACAGAAGTGGACCTTACTGTATAATAGATATTTTACTGTCATTACCCACTATTTTGGACCATTCTAAGACACTTTTCTTCTATGGTTTTTCTTCCTCAAATGCCCCGTTTCCAAGATAGGGCATTTTGAAATTTGCCTGACCTTACCTAACCTAACCTAGACCGCATTAGACTACCGGGACCTAACTTGGGCAAACTACCGGGAAATAATCGTGATAAAGTACAATAAATGACAGGGGTAAAATACTAGGACCCAGCCGGATCTGGCAACACTGCTGAATTCAGGTCCACTTCTGTACTAATACCCATAGTTTATTCAGCAAATTCATTAAATAATTCAGCCATAAGGCACTTACACGGCTAAGATTCTTTCGTTTGCGTGCTTACAAACCACTACGAACGACTGTGGAATCGACCCTAAGTCGGTGTCTTGTCTGAATCCATTTGAGCATGCTTTATCTTAATTGGCTGCTTACTTACTCTTATAATACCTTGCTTAATTAAGTCTCCTCTGTTAAATCCTTTCATTCATCTAAATACTTCAGTTCTTTCTATCTTAATCGGCTACTTACCTACTCTTAATGGTAATTATCAAGTATATTGCCATTTTCTATTATGATGTTTCTACCCTCTAACCACTAAATTTGGTAAATATTGAAAGAATTACCGTTATTGCGTACGGTTTTTCTATCTTCATTACCCACTAATTTAGACCATTCTAAGACTATTTTCTTCTATGGCATTTCCTCTGCAAATACCCATTTCCAAGATATTCAAATGGGGCATTTTGAAATTAGCCTGACCTTACCAAACCTAACCTAGACCACAGCAGACTACCGGGACCTAACTTGGGCAAACTACCGGGACCGTACCTGGGCAAACTACTGGGAAATAACCGTGGTAAAGTACAGGAAATGACCGGGGCAATATACTGGGACCGAGCCGGATCTGGCAACACTGCTACAAAACGGCAATTCTTTCAATAAATACCTTAAATTTTACCATTCAATGGTATTTTCTTTGGAAATGCCCCATTTCCAAGATAGGGCATTTTAGAATTAGCCTGACCTTACCTAACCTAACCTAGACTGCAGCAGACTACTGGGACCTAACCTGGGTAAACTACCAGGACCTAACTTGAGCAAAATACCGGGACCTAACTGTGGAAAAGTACAGGGACCTAGCCGGATGTGGCAACACTGCTACTAAACGGCAATATAATAGATAAATACCCTCTTAATACCAAAATTAAGTCTCCTGAGTTAAACCCTTTTATACATTTAAATACTTCAATTCTGTCTTGGCTATATACTTACTCTTAATACCTTGCTTTATTAAGTCTCCTATGTTAAACCCTTTCATCCATTTAATACTTCAATCATGTCGCCTCTCACCCCAGCCGCGTCTTTCAAGCGAGTTGCAGGTTCAGCATTTTTTAGTGTATCTTTTAAAGTTTTATTCTAATATGCTTTGGTTTGAAGGTTTTTTTATACTATTTTTGGCTGTGTGTTTATTGATTTATTCTGACCATCGTTTTATTCTGAAATGCTTTGTTTTGAAAATATATATAACCACCTATTTAACACAAATTTATTTTTGGCTGTGTTTTTATTTATTGACATTGACCCTTGTTTTATTCTGAAATTATTTGTTTAAAAAATATATATTGCCCATATTTAACATATAATAATATTTTTGGCTGTGTTTTATATTAATAGATCCCGACCCCTCGTTTAATTCTGAAATTATTTGTTTTGAAGATTTTGATAATTTTGGCTTTTGATTTATTCTGTCCCATGTTTTATTCTGAAATGGATTGTTTTGGTGGGGAAAAAAAAAAATATATATATATAGCTACATATTTACCTTAAGTATTGGTCATTAGATACCAACTAAGTGTAATTAGACCAAATACCAAGGTGTGATGGTAGAATTCCATATATCTTGGTGTTGGCCCCTTCTGCTTGATGGTATTAATAAGAAACTATACTGGTAGATGTTGGGCCTGTTCTCCTACTCTTTCCCTAGACCTTTGTTTGAAGTTATTGAGATTGGTGGCACCAACAGTGTCTTGACTGAGTTTGTTCCATGTTTTGGTGACTCTAGCAGGTAACAAATACCTTCTTGGTCCTGGCTGGTGCTGTACGTGTAACTTCTGCTTGTGGCCTCTGGTAGTAGTGAATATGGTAGACTTAAACATCATTCTGCCACACTGAGAACATTCCCTTCTGTAGTTGACTTTGTCCAGACCTCTCAGTATCTTGATGGTCTGAACGACATCTGCTCTCTCTTATTTTTTAAAAATATTTCTACGCTATTAATTACTTTTTCTCATAATTAGTTGCAGTACCTGCCAATTTTACACATAATTATTATTTTTTATGAATATTTATGCACTATGAATTACTTTTTCTCATAATTATGCGTTGGTCGGGTAAGCTACGCGGATAAGTGCGTATCAGTTTACACCATGTATGCAATTATCAGTAGATATTAGAATGGTTGTCGTATACATAGTTATGGTTGAATTTAGTGCTCTTATTTATTCGTAGGTACAGTTGGCAAAAATTATTAGAACCCCCTTTTGGATATATATAATTAATTTTAATGTAAAGGTGGTTCCAATACATTTTTTGCTGACTGTACAGCATTATGGACTTCACATAGAATTTTTTTTTTATTTACCGATTCCTATATTATGTCATACAGTATTTTAGTAGAATTTAGTGTTTTATAACTGATTATTATAAACGATATTATGGTAGAATTTAATGCTTTTATTTGATTCGTATATATATTGGTACCTTGGTTCTCGAACTTAATCCGTTCCAGAAGGCTGTTCGAAAATCGAACAAATTTTTTCCATAAAAAATACTGTAAAATGGATTAACCCGTTATAGACCTCCAAAAATTATGCATTATGAAGCATTTTAAGTAAAAATATTGCTTATTTATAACAGTATAATAATACCGTAAAGCCTCGCAAACTCTGATCAATTGAGGGGAGACCCTTGTCGAGTTAACCGAAGATCCAAGATAACAGAGGGCTTATTTTTAATGTGTACGACTGACTGCATATACACCTGCCCTCAAAACTAGGCTACATGTGCTCTCCCTCATATCTCTGGTCCCCATACACAGCTGCGCACACACAAAAAGATGACAGTTTCACAAAAAAGGATATAATACTTCAGAAATATATCTAATAGTGTACAGTTGAACCTCGATTTAACGGACTAATAGGGGGGAGAGGGTGTCCGTTAAAGCCGATAGTCCGTTACAGCGAAGAATTTTTAGGGGGGGTACGAAAAAAAAAAAAAAAAAATTAAAAAAAAAGTGTATGTACAAAAATTAACACAAAATACAGATATATATACATAAATAGGTATGTAATGATGTGTAAATAATGTACCTACTGTATAATGTAGACACGAGACACAGAAACACCAGCTTCTAACTTCTTAATAAGTTCTAATTTATCAGCAATGCTCAGATTCACACGCTTTCTTTTCTCTATAGGTGCCATAGTGATAATGTAGAACACAGGGGATCAAACAAATAATGCAACACTGCAAAATATAATGAAAACAAGAGAGATGTAGCGAAACACAACCAGTCGAACCCACGCTTGTAAACAAAACAATTTTTCTCCAGCGGATTGTGTCCGTTGCATCCGAAATCCGTTGCATCGGGGTCCGTTAGATCGAGGTTTAACTGTATATTAACATGAAATAAGGTATTGTGGTGTGATGTGATGGTAGGTGAGGAAGTGTGGAAATCAGAGCTGGTATCAGTCAGTTTATCAGTCATATCAGTGATATTTTTATGCATACTTATTGTACAGTAATCTCCTTTCAATGGTGCTGAAGAGAAAGCTTTCATGTGGTATTAGTAGTGATGAAAAGAAAAGACAGATTGTCACATTCCTTGAAAAAGTCAATATTGTTAAGAGAAATGAGAAATTGTGGCAACAATTGGCCATGCTTTAAGGTTGATTCAAACAATTGTAGCCACCAAAGTCAGGTTATTTCGGGAGTTTGGGCCACGACAGCTTGGTTCGGGAACTGAGTTTATGTTTGACAACCGAGACACTTTTTTCCACAAACAATATGGTCGAGAACCTAATTGTTCGAGAAGTGAGTTGTTTGAGAACTTAGGTACCACTGTACAGCATTATATACTTCAGGTAAAATTGAATGCTGTATGACTGATACTTGTTTGTTTTCTCTGGTCAGGTACATGGACAAGAAGGTGGTGACCAAGCTTAATGGAGGTCGCATCGTGGAGGGAGTGTTGCGAGGCTTCGACCCCTTCATGAATCTGGTGGTGGACGAGGGGGTGGAGGTGCGCAAGAATAACGAGCGTGTCAGGATTGGTGTCTGTGTGAGTTCTCTTGTCTTTTTTTATGCCTCTTTAGGTGTGGGAACATAAATACCGTAGTGTTTTATTGATACGCAACTGTACGTGGCAATTCTATACAGTGTTAATTTTAATTTTTTTTACCCCCTACGCTTTGAGTACAGTATAATATTTGGTGGCTACATGAAACAGTCATTCAAATTTAGGTAAAGATTTATTGTAAAAATTTTACATAACCTTAATTTTGGCCTATTATTTCTATATACACGTTCTCATATTTGCTTCTTTGGTGTACGTGTAGGAGATGATTGGATCAATCATGTAAAGTGAGGTGGACTCAGAAACATGTAATCTCCAAATTGTTGATTGGCAGTATCATGAGATCAGTTATAGGTCTTGTTCATGCTGATGCTTTAAGATTGATTAATTAGTATTTTAAGTTCTTGGTGTAGTGAAAAAAAATTTTCTTTTAACTTTTGAACTGATGTATTGAAAATTACAGTAATAACACTCTTTTACAAGTACTTTCTCTTTATGGGTGACGAATGAAAATTACCAATGCAGTGATAATGAAGTAACCATGATATAATATTCTTATTCCTTCTTCTTTTCAGGTAATCCGAGGCAGCAGTATCATAATGTTAGAGGCCATGGACCGGATATCATAACAAGCCAGTCCAATCTAGTTCCGACCTACATCTTTGTTTCCTGTAAGATTCTTTAGTTTATATTGCTGTGATGTGAAATTGGGAAAAGAAAATAGGATATAGGACTTTGGGCAGTACCTTTGGCTTAGAAAATTATACTATTGACCTATCATAGACGAGAGCTGTATTCATAAACGTACATGGGCTAGATGGTGATGAATACCAGTATGATTGATGGCTCTATTTTAGGGTATGTAGAGCCACTGTATCTGTTTTGAATTTCATCACCTAAACTCTTGACTTTTCTTGATTAGCCTATGTCTCTTGGATGGTAAGTACCAGCGAGTTAAAATTTCCATCCTGCCTTGGTTGACAATAAGATAAGCTAGGAGGGGTCTATTCTGATTGGAGGCTAACTGCAACGGTCATTGTGCGACATCTGTGCACGTTTGATCGGATGCTGCTGAGATAGTCCAGGTGTTTGAAGATACAAAATAACCTGCCTTTCAGAACAGATGTCTTGACCAGTCCTCTTATTGTTGATTGGAGCATTTTGCACATTAGGAGATCAAGTTGTTCTTCGTATACATTTTTATTAATGCCAGGAAGTGTCATACTTTTGTTGGTGGTGTCGAGACATTATGATATATTTGTATTGTTTGTAACAAAAAACTTGATTACTGTATATGGACATCTATTGTTGGTCTGTTTTATGTACTCAGTGTAATATTTAGTTGCATCGAAATATTAATAATTTGCCTTCATGCCTAATGTTCGGATTGTTTATGGAATAATCTGCTTTGCTGAGATATATTGAATTATTTTGTGTTTGTCCAAATTGTCGACTTTATTTCCTCTGAGTAGTAAAATTAAGAGTAGCAAATTTCTGATACCTAAGAGTAAGTTTGGCAAATGTACCAAGTTGTATAAATCTTAAATACATTTAAGGTTGATTGGTTTCACCATATTTACAGATAATGTATCTAGTTAGTTTTTTCTAACCTTCAGGGAGTTCTTCTATTTAAGGATCTTACATCTTACTAATATTTGTGATGGTTGTATGTATGTATGTATATCCATTATAGCTGACTAAACCAAGTGGACCAAACTGCACCAAAATTGGACCATAGGCGTAACTTTTCACGAGGAATGTTTTTAGCATAGTCCTGCTGACCTCTGAGGCCGCCTGAGGCTGCCAATGAGCAAGCCCGCCGGACAGCGGATTTGAAATGTGGATAGGTGTTACCGTATAGGGTGAGTGAAGCGAGCAAGCCTGCCGCCAGCGCCCAGCTAGATGATTATATATTTCAAATAGTTTATAAATTTGTTTAGAGCTTTCTTTTACTGCTGACAACTAGACAATATGCAAGTCCATCCCTCCATACTATACAGTTGACACAATGCACCATCTCAGGAGGGTGACTATTAGAGAAAACATATAATTTTGTTTGTGGATGTCACTAAAGCAACCACATAAAGAGAAGAATGAAGACCAGATGGTGGGGCCATGATACTCACTCAAACACTGGCAGCAGTGCTTGTCATGATGAGTGTGGTTTCATTTACCTGCCATTCCATCAGGTTGGAAGAGCAACCCAATTCTGGTCATTACCATTGCAGAGTACAGTTAATGCAGATTAATGTCTAATATTACATATCGGTATACTTAATTGACTTGTTTCAGAGGTAGGAGTGTATTTTTATACTGAATGAGCGAAATAATGTGGAAATATTTTAGAAAATATGTAAATCGACTGCACTTGTTAATCTGTCCTGATAACACAATATTATAGAGATTATTTGTAACAAGATACAGTACTAGGATGTTTTCGGCAAGTGCTTATAAACTGAAGGTGTACAGTACAGGAATGAAAAGTAAAGGTTGAGATATGAAACAACCCTCGCATAATATGCTAGCTAATATGAATACAGTACAGTCCCTCCTATCCATCATTTTGTTTTGTATTAATATGATCTGAATAGAAATTGTACCAGAAATTGGCTTAATATTTTCCTGGTATGGTTTGAAGGCGTGAGAAATGTAAATTCAGATATTTAAAGATTTTTCCAGATGACACTAGGTTAGTTCATAGATAGTATTTTCTTGTCCTGTCCCAGTGTTGGTTGGTGTTGTGCCTTTAGCATCAATGGTCTTCATGGTCTATATAAGACTCTATAATATGTCATAGCCAAGTAGAATGCATTTCTATTACTGCACGTACATCATATTAGCAGATGATACTATTATTATTATTATTATGCTTTGAGGTTCAGGTAGGAGCAATATTATCAATTGTATAAATAGTCTATTGTGTCTATTCAGGTGAGAAGAGTGATGGGGGAAACACATGGAAAGTTACAGAGTTGCTGCAGAAGGATTGAGTGTAAGAGAAGCATGGAGATCCCAGATAATAAATTAACCCCATTAGCAACATAGCACTTACAAAGAGAACCACTGGTAAGTAAGGAGTGGTTTGGTATTTATCTAGACTATTGCAGTTTGTAGGAGTGTTGCCAGATCCAGCTAGGTCCCAGTATTTTGCCCCAGGCAGGTCCTGGTACTTTACCACGGTTAGTTCCCAGTAGTTTGCCCAGGTTAGGTCCCGGTAGTCTGCTGTGGTCTAGGTTGGGTTAGGTAAGGTCAAAATGCCCCATTTGAATATGCCTTATCTTGGAAATGGGGCTTTTCCGAAGAAAATGCCATAGAAGAAAAGTGTCTTGGAATGATACAAATTAGTGGGTAAAGAGGGTAAGAACATCGTAATAGAAAAAGGCAATAGAATAGATAATTACCAATGGTTTGGCTGTCTGAACTCATAAATCATTATCATCATCATGTCTAACCTACCCTGAATATGGGTAACATTACAAGTGCAAACTCGAGCCTTTAAGAAAAAATCACAGTCCCTCCTCTAGACTAGCTGTACAGACCATGTCGTCTATGGAAGAAAATGTTAGGCTTCCTTATGCTTACTTGGGAAGCTTAAGTAAAATATGTTGACACTAGAGTAACTGTTTATCCTTCAACTGGACTACAAAGGGTGGGGGTATTGCTTGCTCAAATATCATCATTATCCTACTGATCCTGTTCCCTCTTTATCATCATTTTTAGTTCTCCTCTTTCCTTCTCCTTCCTTCCTCCTCCTGCCAGTGTACGTTCCTTTCATGTTCTCTCTGTGTGTGTGTCAGACTCGGGAGAAAATTAATATCCTGGTCATTTTCCGCCCCACTCCTCCTTAAAGACTTCCCTCGGCCTCCTCTTTCTCCTTATTACTCCATTTCATATTCCCTCCTCCTCCTTCTCCTCCTTAATTCCTCCTCTTCCTCTTTTATTCTTCACCTTCACTCTCACCTAGCCGATCTTCCTTCTCTTTCTTTATTTTGCTTTTCATTTCCACTCCATTCCATAAAGAGAAACATTCCTCCTCCTCCTCCTTCCTCCTTTGTATTCCTCTTCCTCTTCCTCCTCCTCCTCCTCCTCCCTTCTTTTTCCTCTCCCTTCCTCCTCCACCTCCTCATTCCTCCTCTCCCTTCCTCCCTCCTCCTCCTCCTCCTCCTCCTGTTTTTCACTTTACGCCCCACTGCTCTTTACAGACTCTTTACCTCCTCCTCCTCCTTCCCCTCCTCCACCTCCTCCTTCCTCCTCTCCCTTCTTCTTTCTCCTCCTCCTCCTTCTGCTCCAATTGTTCCTCCTCTTCCTTTCTTACCTCCTCCTTTTCTTCCTCTTCCTTCACTTGTCCTTCCTTGTTATTCTCTTTCTGTTGTTTATTGTTCCTCCTTCTTTTCTCTTCTACTTATTATTTATTTTTCACTCTTTCCTCCTCTTCCCTACTCTTCTTGTCCACCTTTCCACCTCATTCTTCTCTTTCCCTTCCTCATCTCTACTTCTCGTATTTCTTCTTCCATTCCTGCTTGTTATCATCATCCTTACCTACTTCCTCCTTCTCATCGCCATTCTCTCTGTCTCTTCTTATCTTCTCATCCTTCATTCTCCTTCAATCTCCTTTCCCTCCTCTTCCACCTCTTTCCTACACTTCCCCTCCCTGCCCTTTATCCTCCTCCTCTTTCTCTCTTCCCTGTCCTTTCGTAGCGCAAACTCTCCCTCTCTCTCTCTCTCTCTCTCTCTAAACCGTAAACAACGCGTGGTAATAAATGGAAAATCTTCTAGTTGGACTGATGTTACGAGCGGGGTGCCACAGGGGTCAGTTTTAGGGCCAATCCTATTCCTAGTTTACATAAACGACATAGACGAAGGCCTCTCATGTATAATATCGAAGTTTGCCGACGACACCAAAATTGCAAATACAGTACTCACTAACGCACAGACTAAAGAAATGCAAGATAATCTCGATAAATTGTCAAATTGGGCGAAAACTTGGCAAATGTCCTTCAATTCAGATAAATGTAAAGTGCTCCACATCGGACATCGTAACGTAGCAGCAAACTACTCGTTAAATGGTAAGCAACTCAAAAGCGTGGATCGAGAGACAGACTTAGGGGTAACAGTATCAAGTAACCTAAAACCCAGTCAGCAGTGTACGGAAGTAATTAAGAAAGCAAATAAAACTATCGGCTTTATCGGCAGAGCATTCGAGTTTAAATCTAAAGACACAATCCTCACTTTGTATAATTCCTTGGTCCGTCCCCTTATGGAGTATTGTGTTCAAGCCTGGTGCCCGTACTACCAGAAAGATATAGCAAAATTGGAACGAGTCCAACGTAGAGTTACTAAAATGATACCAAGTCTGAGAAATAAAACGTACGATGAGCGGCTAAGTGAATTAAATCTATTCCCATTGATACAACGTAGACTGAGAGGTGACTTAATCCAGGTATTTAAAATAATCAAAGGCATAGATAATATGGACTGCACCAAATATTTCACAATCGATCAATCAAACTACACGAGAGGAAACGGCTGCAAAATCATAGGTAAATCTTTTAATTCACACGAATCAAAGAATTTCTTTTTTAACCGAGTCGTCAACTTATGGAATGGGCTTCCCCGTAACGTAATTGACTGTAACACCGTAGACTGCTTCAAACGTCGCTTAGATAAACACCTTGCGTCTAATCCCCGACTTACAATGTTTACTAATGAATAATTTTTGCCCATTACAGGTGGCAAGTTAGCCAAATTTCACCTACTTTCCATCTTTCCTATAAAATTTCCTTGTGGAGTATTTCTGCCAACCCCACAAGGTTCCCATTCCTGACTTTATTTCCGGTACGGCTCAGGCCGGAGGGATTGGAGGGTGGGGAGAGAGCCTTCTACTTTGCTATCCTTACCTACGACTATCACTGGGGAGTAATTCATTCTCTACCAGTAACCTTCTAATCAGGTCACCTCGTTTGGACCGTAAGGTCTGTTGTGGTCTGTGTTTCTATGTAACTCTATGTAACTCTCTCTCTCTCTCTCTCTCTCTCTCTCTCTCTCTCATCTTTTTATCTCCTTGTATTTACTCTCCTTTCTCAACCTTCCTTCCTTCCTTCCTCACACACTTTCCTCCTTTCCTCACTCACTTCTCTCATTCATTCAACCTTTCCTTCTTATCTTTTATCCTACTTGTCTTTATTCCCTTCCTCTCTTCTACTTACATCATCTTATTTTCTTTCCTTTCCTTCTTTCGTCCCACACTCATCACTCTGTTTCTCTCTCCCTCCACCATTCCCTTTTTCATTCATTACTTCCTCCCTCACACACACACACACACACACACACACACACACACACACACACACACACACACACACACACATTCCCTCCTTCTATCTTTCCCTCCTTTTCCTTCTCTCTAGTTCATTTCTTTCCTTTATTTCTTCAGTTTATTATATACTCTTTAATTCTCTGCTCTCTCTCTCCTCACTTCCTCTTCTTTCTTCACTCCCTCCCTCATCCTTATTCCTCCCTCTCCTCTCTCTTTTCCTTGCTCACTCAATTTCCACGATCACTCCCTCATCCCTCCTCTCTTCTCTCTCTCTCTCTCTCTCTCTCTCTC
>JAWQEG010005485.1:5000-17500 GCA_033782935.1 Petrolisthes cinctipes | reverse complement strand
GGGTGTGTGTGAGGGAAGGAGTGTATGTGTGTGTGAGGGAAGGAGAGTGTGTGTGTGTGAGGTAGGGAAGGTGTGTGTGTGTGTGTGTGTGTGAGGGAAGGGAAAGAGTGTGTGTGTGTGAGGGAAGGGAAGGAGTGTGTGTGTGTGTGTGTGTGTGGGAGGGAAGGAGTGTGTGTGTGTGTGTGTGTGTGAGGAAAGGAAAGAGAGTGAGTGAGTGAGTGTGTGTGTGTGTGTGTGAGGGAAGGAGTGTGTGTGTGTGTTGTTATGATTATTATTATCATTATTTACCTCTCTATCCTTCCTTTCCTTCTATTTCCTTGGTGTTTACTGTCCTTCCTTTCCTTCTATTTCCTTGGTGTTTACTGTCCTTCCTTTCCTTCTATTTCCTTGGTGTTTACTGTCCTTCCTTTCCTTCTATTTCCTTGGTGTTTACTGTCCTTCCTTTCCTTCTATTTCCTTGGTGTTTACTGTCCCTCCTTTCCTTCTATTTCCTTGGTGTTTACTGTCCTTCCTTTCCTTCTATTTCCTTGGTGTTTACTGTCCTTCCTTTCCTTCTATTTCCTTGGTGTTTACTGTCCTTCCTTTCCTTCTATTTCCTTGGTGTTTACTGTCCTTCCTTTCCTTCTATTTCCTTGGTGTTTACTGTCCCTCCTTTCCTTCTATTTCCTTGGTGTTTACTGTCCTTCCTTTCCTTCTATTTCCTTGGTGTTTACTGTCCTTCCTTTCCTTCTATTTCCTTGGTGTTTACTGTCCTTCCTTTCCTTCTATTTCCTTGGTGTTTACTGTCTCTCCTTTCCTTCTATTTCCTTGGTGTTTACTGTCCCTCCTTTCCTTCTATTTCCTTGGTGTTTACTGTCCCTCCTTTCCTTCTATTTCCTTGGTGTTTACTGTCCCTCCTTTCCTTATATTGCCTTGGTGTTTACTGTCCCTCCTTTCCTTATATTTTCTTTCCCACTTCATGCGCAAATCAAATTAATCTAAAAAATAAAAAATCGTTACAAAATTAATTAATCAATAAAATTCTTGCTCAATTGATGATAATAATATTCATCATTACTATTTAAATATTTATCAAACTTATTGTGTGTGTCTGAGTTAAGCTATTAATGGATGTATGTATATAAGTGTGTGTGTGTTTTATTCCTACACACACATATACCTACACAGAGATTAAATAAGCTAACAAGCACACACACACACACACAAGGGAACACACACGCACACAGAAACACAGACGTCTACACCCCACCACGGTCGGTACGGTACTGAAGAAATGTGTCCTCAGCAGGGTTGCCACTCAGCACTCAGCAGTGTTGCCACTTTTTCAAGCATGTTGATACTGTGTGCATTATTATGTGTGAAGGCCTGCATAGACTATCATTCATGCCTGTGCAAACTAGGTGACTGTGCAATCATTTAAATTTTCCACACACTAGCAAGAACACTGAGCAGTCACCACACATTATCATCATACATCACTGTACAAGGGTGTGATTGACGAAAAGCTTGTTGGATATTGTTCAGTCATTTGCGCAAACCATCAATCACACACACACACAAGCCTATGTTTGACAGTGTCTGCACTTACCTCACTGGCTCCCATGTAATGTTTTCTAACGCAGTGTGCATTAGCAGGGAAAGATATATTTTCCGCATTAAAATTGAAGACGATAACTCTAGAAAAAACTTACTAGACAGTGCCAGGAACCTGCAAAACAGCTCCTTCTCTGACACATTTATCAATCGTGATCTAACATATAAGCAGCGAGGTGAGCTCAGAGCAAGACGAACCCAAAGACTTACATCTGGCTCAAACACACCCTCACAGTCCTCTAGTGCAGTGCGAGACTCCTCTCCCAACTGCACTGTCACTCCAATTGCTGTTAGAGCAATTGGTAGTGGGACTACTACACCAGCTGTAGTACCTGATTTAAACTAGTAAGTCAGCGGTGTTCTGGTGTTAGGAAGCTGTTCCTGAATCTTAATATAGGTTATTGCAACATGAATAGTATTTTTAACAAAATAAATATTTTTTCAGATTTTTTAACAGAACACAAGATAGACATATTTGGTGTTGCTGAGACGTGGTTATTACCGAACACACCAGACTTATTTGTCTCCATTAATGACTACAATGTAATTCGATCCGACACTCCGGGAAACATTCGCAAGCATGGTGTTTGCATGTATCTAAAAAAGCACATAAATTTTATATCTATTTTAGCCGACTGCAGTAATGTTTGCATTGCACATTTGCTTGATTTTAATCTATATATAGTGGTAGTCTACCGCCCTCCTTCCTACACACACACTGACAATGTCCAGCTTGTTCAATTCCTTCTTGACTTTTGTCCTTCAAAGGAAATTTTGATATTGGGCGACTTCAACCTCCCTTTTGCCATGGTTAAGAACTATCCCCCCCTGTATAATCTTTTTATGGAGTGCTTTATCACTCTGTCTCTTAACCAATGGATGACGAGCCCAACATTTTTTTTTACCTTCTGGCAATACTCTGGACCTGATCCTGACCAGTGAGAATGATAGAGTGGGTGATGTGCAAGTTTTGCCCAACTTCCCAAACTGTGGTCACTGCCCCTTAACTCTGCATTATTATTTTGAAAAGGGTGTCGAAGTCAGTCTTAATCATCAAGTTAAATATTCATGGCATAGAGGCAAATATAACAGGATAAACTCTTCCCTACTGGATGTTGACTGAGACTTTGAGTTCAGTGACATGTCTATAGATGGTATGCTCTCCAGGCTTAAGTCTGTAGTGGCATTCCTCATTACCCAGTACATACCAATTTCACTTGATCGCCCCCACCGGTCCCATCCTCCTCCTCCTAATTCCCTTAAGTCTAATAAAAGAAATGCCTGGTTGGCTTATAAGCACAGTAGATCAATCTATGGCAGACATTCCCAACAGGCCGACCTTGCATTGGAGCGATTCAATGTGTTAAATCACATGTTTCGTAATTACCATGTGACTCAACAAATACAGTATGAGATAACTCTTATTAAAAAGATGAAAGAATCGCCCAAACTACTACACCAATATATAGGGCACAAAAAGGTTGGAGTACCATCAGTGTGTCCCCTGAAGCTGGACAGTGGTGCATTGACTGCTGATTGTGGAGAGATGGCAGATATATTTGCCTCTAGCTTCAGTACGGTATATGCCACTGGGGACCCTGGTACAGTTGAGCAAGTAGAAAGTGCAAGAAAAATTTGTCTGTATATTTCAACATCTGGTAGTTCTTTGTAGTATAATCCCTCGTATATTTATGAATGAATAACTGAGAATTCAAAGCCAATGTAAGGTGGAACGTGATTGGCTGAACTTTGAGTGGTAGTGAAGATGTGGCCATATACATTCATATTTTTCTTGCACTTCCTACTTGCTCAACTGTACACCCTTCCCGCATCAACACTCGGACACAACTATTAACAGTGTGTCAGTATCTCTTGATGAGGTAAGAATGAGACTTGCCTCACTGGATATTCACTCAAGTATGGGTCCTGATGGACTTCATCCCTGTCTACTCAGGTCTTGTCCTGGGGTGGAATCCAAAGAGATTGTTTAGCGACGCGTCGCTAATACCGATGTCGTTAATAACTAACTACACGCAGGCGTCGTTAACTTCGCCCTGATCCAAGAAGCCTCTGCCCGCCTGTTGTTAGGAGCGCGGTAACTGGTACACGCCTCTGATTGGCTAGAGTCATCAATGACGTCATGGACACCTCGTAGCCAATCACGAAGCGTGCGACATGGCGCGTTTGTTTAAAAACCGCGATCAGCTGGCAGCTGTCAAAACAAGTGTCTTCGTATCGCTCTACTGAGTGTACTCGACTTTTTCATTTCAAACACAGCAGGTACGTCCACAGTTTTTATTTAGTATCTGAAAATAGTTTTTGGAGTCATACGAAATGTAAATAATGAAAAGGTTATGAAATGCTTATTGATTTTATGCACTCTTTGTATGGTAATTACATTAATCATTCAGTATACAGTACTTGGTTTTAGCATTTCATTAATTATTAACATACTTGTATTGTGTTTAAAACAATGATGTATAACACAGTACTGTATTTACAGTAGTGTACTGTGTTCTATTTTCGTAGCACTCTGTGTTCTGCCATCTAACTAATACCCAATATTCTAATCCTGTTCCCACATCCTGTCAGTGCTTATAGTGGTGAATCCATGATCCATTCTCTGAAGATCATTTAATAACATTGTTTATTCTGAACACACAGCAGAATACGTATTGTTGCCACACTTCCTCCATGCACAAGAGGACATTAGGGACATCCTAGAAGTGATGATGGAGTCAGCAGGAAGCCACAGCTGCTATTAGAGAAAGTGCAGCAGCACAGAGACAAGCAGCTGAAGCCATTATAGTGCTGGCTTCTATTGTAAGAGTGTTTATTGAGAAATAAGGAAAATAACTTTGGATTAGGATGTGTTGCATACAGTATGCTACTAATTTGGCTAGGAGCATACAGTGTTGTCATGGTAGGGAAGACAGTAATAGCATGCTCCTAGCTAAGTTAGGAGCATACTGTAAATAACACTGAACTGCATACAGTCACACATTCCAGCAACACAATAAACATTCAAGATCCCATTGGAAAAACCATGTAATCGTAATGTAAATATAACCGATAACACCAACTTAGGAAATAGATATACAGTATATATATAGTTTGGTGATTCTGCATGCCAATACTGTACCAATGTTACCAAACATTCTGTCACATGCCACATTAAAAAAACATATAGCAAAACACCAACAGACACTGACATAATAAGTTGGTAAATAAATACACTAGTAACCAAGACATAATTTTATTTTTTTAAACCCCCTTTCGACCATAAAACTCCGGTATGCTCTGGTCACGTGTCTGTCTACCCGTGCCACCACGATCACCAGCTCCAACTACATGGGCCTCAATAGGCATGTCCTCTTCTGGTAGATGCTGGAAAATGAAGGTATTAAGGGATTTTAGAAATCACTGAAAAACATTGATATATTAAGACAAACTTCAGGGTTGAAGCAGTGCAATTGCAGAGATTGCATTGTACAGTATTATAATAATTACTGTAATTGAAGTAATTACTGGTGTCTCATTGTACTTATATAATAGCACAGTAAGGTAAGTTAATGCTACAATAAATACTAAGCCACAGTGTATACTTACATTGTTAGGATCAGGAATACTCCTACTGACACACCGGTTGTGCAGCAGGAGACAAGCACTTACAATCTTTGCAGATCTCAAAGGAGTGTACTGTAATTCTCCACCAAACCGATGAATACATCTGTTAGATACCATATATTAGAGGGATATAAAAGGAAAATGTAACAGTGGATTTTATGGACCAATGTGAACAAAAAGTAATCATATGAAATACATTAATAAAGGTGAAATTTTCATTTCATTATAAAGTCAAAAGATTTAGAAACCTTGCCATTGATTGGAAACTCTTATGATATTAGAATTGAGGTTTGGAGAGGGAGCAAATTATAACTATATATAGAGTTTGCTTGTGATTTGTTGAAACCGAAGGGATATTAAAAAGTCACTTCCTAAGCTGAAGCAATTTTTCACAACTCCTAAGGTCAGCTCCACAATGACCCTTGTTCTTACAAGGGCCCTGTAGTAGAGTTCTTCTGCCTCATTTGTGGGATTGGTGACTGGGGTCATGAGAAAAGGTTCCAATAGGTACCCACTGTTACCTGCAACACATTGTTACCAGAAAGATGAACTATTTATACATACTGTACATACATATATAACCAAACATAAACTCACATGGGAGGAATATGTATATCATACAGCCTTAGAACTGTACACTTGTTAAAACATCTCCTGATACCAACCTAGGAGTAAGTAGTCCCCAAAGTGCCTCTACTAAAGTGTTGCCTCAAGTTGCTGTTCCTTCAAATGTAGGCATCATAAGTGGATCCTGCAAAGTGATACATGTATTAAAGCATGTGGTTCTACTTCAAATGTTATGCCAAGAAGCCCTCACATATATATAATGATTTAATACACTTGGCAACCCTAGTGTCAATGGGAAGACTTTTTATATCAAACTTGATTTTTAAAGAGATATAACCATGCAGGTTTTGGGAAATTTTTCATATACAAGGGTATGCAATAATATAGACCATATACTAAACAGTATCTTACACAAAATTTCTTATTTACACACATTATTTAAATCTAGGTACATGAAATACAGTACAGTACCTGGAAATCTGGCAGAATAATTGATGATCAAGCCATTTCCATCACAAATAACTTGAAAGTTTAGTGAATTTAATCTTTTTCTATTGACGTACAGTACATGGCCTCATCAATACTTGGAGCCTTGATGGCAACGTGTGTACCTGCATACATACCATAAACATTAATATATTGTGTAACAATAGGATCAATTTTATCTGTCTGCCTCATACTCTAAACAAAGGAATGACATAGTATATACAGGACTGTATACAGGTATAGTATTATATAAGCCAAACCAATATAATTCCTCAAGAGGAAAGTACACAAGGCAAGGTTGAAGTTAATATTGAGGGTAAAAAACTGTTACCTCTCTTACACCTTGTATGTTGTAGAGCCAAGAATCACAACAATGTTGGTGGGGGGAGACTGATCATTTATTATAAAGCATGTCTCTATATGATTGGGTTCTAACAACAAGGAAAACAACTAGCATTATGGATTTCATCAATAAAACTATGAAGCTTACCATCTATAGCTTCAATTACTGGTGGGAAGTTGGTGACCCTGCTGAAGGCTTGGGCTGATGTTCACAACTGTTGTGGTGTTGATGGCATATTAATTTCCTCAGCAGCCTTGGTACTCATGATGTTTGTTATTCTGGTGAATATTCTGCTGATGCTGGCTTGTGTTGGACCTGAAATAATCGTTATTTATTCAATACGTATATTTGTTGCATGAGAAAAAATATTATAGTATTGTTTGGCCAGGTTTTTAAACTGTAATAATACAATTTGTGTTAAAATTACTTGACTGCAACCCTATGCTGCCTAGAAAACCATGTACAATATTTAATTGTAATAGAGTAGTGAAGAAATTTAAATATTTTAGTGGGTTGTTTATGCAGTCCAAACATTGTTCACAAAAGATTTTATTTATGCAAAAAGTACAGTATGATACAGCACTGTATATATGCAGCTCCTGTTACTTTGGCCACTATTAGGACAAACTGTATCAGAAAACATACTGCATCATGCTTACAGTTATTAATGACAAGATAAGCAATAATGAAAACAGGTTACAAAGTACAATAGAGCCATTTTGTATTCAACCAATTTTTCTCATGTGTTTCAAGACCTTTATTATGATATGATATGCTTATCTTATATGGTACTTGCTTATGTAAATTGCTGATATTCTTTATCCTTGAATAGGTATGGCACAAACAATGCATCTTTGAGCATCAAGTCTAAATAAATCTTAGTATAATGGACAAATTGAAATACAGTATTTAGAATAAAAAAAAAAAATTTATTGGTTATACTTAATTAAGGTATATATATTTCATATACAGTACAGTATATATATATATTAATATTTTTTACTTGATTTGATATATACATCAATTATGTTAAGGAAATCTGAGGATAATACATTGAGAAGATATCTATAGATAGGCTACAGTAAATTAGGGAGGAGTAACCACTAGCCTAACTTTTAAAACTAAAAAGAAAAGAAAATAATACGCATTATATTTTACTCACCTCTTGTGTCTCCAATTAACATGGTGAAAGGAGCCACTGGTATACACTCTCAAGGCAATCAATAGCTGGGTATGTGGCAGTATGGGATTTCCTCGCCTTGTTCTTCTCCTCAGCAGGGGTGAGAACTCATCAATGAGCTGCGTCAGCTCATGCCGAGGAAAGTGGTAGTGCCTTATCAGTTCGTTGTCATTGAGAGCTAGAGGGTCCAGACAGTCTCGAAAGCATCTCTCTCTCCTTAGAGCCCTTGCTGCCATGTCAGCCAACACGTAGTCCATGGTGAAGTAGCCTCAGTCCGCTGACTGGCAGTGTGAGATTGTGAGACCAGTCACCGATGTACAGTACAAGCAGTACTTGAAATGTTGTCTAGCATGCTTTTTGCGTGTTTTACGGCACTTTGTTTACATCTTGCCGTCTTTAAATATATATTGATATCAATTTCCACTGTAATCAATGAGAAATATTCACTAAATATGATGATATCTGAGCCCATATGGTGCACGTCGTTAACTTCTACCAGCTTTTACTACACCTCCCGAGGTGTTGTTATTAACGACGTCGCTAACGCGCCCGTGACGTCATCATTTTGCTTCTTGGATCGCGTCGGTAGTGGCCAACGTCGCTAACTCGAGTTACCGACGTTGTTAAGTTTCTTGGATCCGGCCCCTGGTTTGGCTGTCCCGCTTCACTTAATTTTCAGGTAGTCCCTTCTCCAAGGTAGATTGCCTGTTGAGTGGAAAAAATCAGAAATTGTGCCTATATTTAAAAGGAGGTCAAGACATATTCCTCTTAATTATAGACCAATCAGTCTTACTTCAGTATGTTGTAAGACTTTGGAAAGAATTATAGCCAAGAACCTATATGAAATTCTTGAGTCTAACCAAATCCTATCTGGTGATCAGTTTGGGTTCCGTCAGGGCAGAACGGTCGACGATCAGCTCTTTCTGGTATATGACGACGTGACCTCTTGGCTTGACTCGGGCTGTGTGGTTGATGTTGTTCTGTTTGATTTCAGTAAAGCCTTCGACGTTGTTTGTCACACCATCCTCATTGATAAACTGAGGCACATAGGTGTTGGTGGTCGTCTTCTTGACTGGATCTCGGATTTTCTGACAGATAGAACCATGCGGGTGTCGGTGTCAGGTGTGTTCAGTGCCTCTAGACCAGTGCTGAGTGGGGTCCCACAGGGCTCTGTATTGGGCCCACTTCTTTTTCTTATTTATATCAACCACATACCTTCCTACATTAGGTCAAAATGTAAATTCTTTGCAGACGACTTGAAACTTTATATGAAGATACGTCACAATGCCACTCACCCTCTGGCTGTGGATCTCAGTTCTCTTCAAAAAGATATTGATAATATATCTAGGGTCGCTGCATCATGGGGCCTAAATTTCAACCCAAATATATGTGTGGTGATACGATGCCAGTGTGGCTCTGTTGACTGGACTGCTGTGGGTTCTCTTCAGTACTACCACCTGGATAACTCTGATTTATCCCTGGCTGATAACCATAGAGACCTGGGAATCCTGGTTGACAATACCCTAAAGTTTCATGTTCATATAAGAGCAACAGTAAACAAAGCTGTAATAATAATAATAATAATAATAACAATAATAATAATAATAATAATAATAATAATAATAATAATAATAATAATAATAGTAATGATAATAATAAAAATAATAACAATAATAATAACAATAAGAACAACAACATCAATAATACTCTACTCAAGTCTACTCTTTGTCGCTTTCTACCTACCCCAAGCCTGTCCCCCTATTCCAGCACCCCCCTCCACCCCCAAGTCCCACCCCCAAGCCTGTCCCCCTATTCCCGCACCCCCCTCCACCCCCAGTCCCACCCCAAGCCTGTCCCCCTATTCCCGCACCCCCCCCCATCCCAAGCCTGTCCCCCTATTCCCGCACCCCCCCCCCACCCCCAGTCCCACCCCCCTCCACAAGCCTGTCCCCCCGCACCCCCCCCCCAGTCCCACCCCAAGCCTGTCCCCCTATTCCCGCACCCCCCCCCACCCCCAGTCCCACCCCAAGCCTGTCCCCCCTATTCCCGCACCCCCCCCCCACCCCCAGTCCCACCCCAAGCCTGTCCCCCTATTCCGGCACCCCCCTAATTAAAAGCCCCAGGATAATGTAGCTTCTTTTCTATTGTTACTGATGAAAATTTAGCTGAAAATTATATAGCGATGACCGAGGCAAAAAATTCTGCTGTTTATTATTATTATATTATTCGAAGCACACCTGGATACTTATTAGTGCTCGTGACTGTACACTTGTGATACTAAATAATCCCTAGACCAGAGATAGACGAACGGCAGGCACCACACACACATACATACATATATACATACACACACACACACACACCACAAACATACACACACATACATACATACATACATACACACACACACCACCACACACATACACACACCACCACACATACACCACCACACACACCACCACACACACACACACACACACACACCCCCAAAACCCCCCAAGCCTGTCCCCCTATTCCCGCACCCCCCCCCCCACCCCCAGTCCCACCCCAAGCCTGTCCCCCTATTCCCGCCACCCCCCCCCCCACCCCCAGTCCCACCCCAAGCCTGTCCCCCTATTCCCGCACCCCCCCCCCACCCCCAGTCCCACCCAAGCCTGTCCCTCCTATTCCCGCACCCCCCCCACCCCCAGTCCCACCCCAAGCCTGTCCCCCCTATTCCCGCACCCCCCCCCACCCCCAGTCCCACCCAAGCCTGTCCCCCCTATTCCCGCACCCCCCCCACCCCCAGTCCCACCCCAAGCCTGTCCCCCTATTCCCGCACCCCCCCCCCCACCCCCAGTCCCACCCCAAGCCTGTCCCCCTATTCCCGCACCCCCCCCCCCCCCAACCCCAGTCCCACCCCAAGCCTGTCCCCCTATTCCCGCACCCCCCCCCCCACCCCCAGTCCCACCCCAAGCCTGTCCCCCTATTCCCGCACCCCCCCATCCCAAGCCTGTCCCCCTATTCCCGCACCCCCCCCCCAGTCCCACCCCAAGCCTGTCCCCCTATTCCCGCACCCCCCCATCCCAAGCTGTCCCCCTATTCCCGCACCCCCCCACCCCAAGCCTGTCCCCCTATTCCCGCACCCCCCCCCCAGTCCCACCCCAAGCCTGTCCCCCCTATTCCCCGCACCCCCCCATCCCAAGCCCTGTCCCCCTATTCCTGCACCCCCCATCCCAGCCTGTCCCCCTATTCCCGCACCCCCCCCAGTCCCACCCCAAGCCTGTCCCCCCTATTCCCCGCACCCCCCTAATTAAAAGCCCCAGGATAATGTAGCTTCTTTTCTAGTGGTACTGATGAAAATTTAGGGGAAAATTATATAGCGATGACCGAGGCAAAAAAATTCTGCTGTTTATTATTATTATATTATTCGAAACACACCTGAATACTTATTAGTGCTCGTGACTGTACACTTGTGATACTAAATAATCCCTGGACCAGAGATAGACGAACGGCAGGCACCACACACAACATACATACATACATACATACATACACATACACACACACACACACACACACTACACACACATACACACATACACACCACCACACACACCCCAAAACCCCCCCTAAACCCCCCAAGCCTGTCCCCCTACTCCCGCACCCCCCCCAAGCCTGTCCCCCCTACTCCTGCACCCCCCCCAAGCCTGTCCCCCCCTATTCCTGCACCCACTAACACCCCCCCCCAAGTCTGTCCCCCCTATTCCCGCACCCCCTCAAGCCTGTCCCCTACTCCTGCACCCCCCTAAACCCCCCCAAGTCTGTCCCCCTTTTCCTGCACCCCCCTAAACCCCCCCCAAGTCTATCCCCCCTACTCCTGCACCCCCCCCTAAACCACCCCCCCCCCAAGTCTGTCCCCCCTTTTCCTGCACCCCCCTAAACCTGAGAGTTATCACTGTCAAGATGGTGACAGTACAAGTGTAATCCTTTGTAATCCTATCATGGGCCCAAACCACTAGAGAGAGAACTGGTTGAGGTCGTGAACATTACAGGTGTCGAACTGTAGGTGGCTAAACCTCTGTAAACCACTCTATCTTGTCACTCAAACTAGACCTCCACCTGGGAAACAAAAATAATAATAATCTTTTAATATATCACAAACTACTATGACTTCGCTGGAGTTTTTTTTTTTTTTTTTTTTTTTTTTTTTTTTCTGGTAGGCGGGACCCATGTTAATACAATGACTACAACCACACATACACATACACACACACACACATACACACACACACATCACGAAAACATAACAGAATGGAGCACAAGCATACAGACAAATATTTACATTATGACCTACTTAATTAAATCCACCAAAACGAGGGTGGCTGGATGGAGGTGTTGTGCTTCAAGTGTCTGCAAACTAAGCAGTAACTCTCATAATTATTATATTGACATGACGAGGGTTAATTGATGACGTCTGTGTAAATGATGTTAAAGTCAAAAAATAATGATGAGAGAGGGAGATTTTTTTTCACAGATTACACATACACACATTTACATTATCTCTCTCTCTCTCTCTCTCTCTCTCTCTCTCTCTCTCTCTCTCTCTCTCTCTCTCATACACACACACACCTCTCTCTCTCTCTCTCTCTCTCTCCTCTCTCTCTCTCTCTCATACACACACACACCTCTCTCTCTCTCTCTCTCTCTCTCTCTCTCTCTCTC
>JAWQEG010005484.1:85000-89390 GCA_033782935.1 Petrolisthes cinctipes | reverse complement strand
TTAGGCTAGGTTAGGTTTGAGGTTAGGTTAGGTTAGGTTAGGTTTGAGGTTATGTGAGGTTAGGTTTAAGGTTATGTGAGGTTAGGTTTGAGGTTATGTGAGGTTAGGTTTGAGGTTATGTGAGGTTAGGTTTGAGGTTATGTGAGGTTAGGTTTGAGGTTATGTGAGGTTAGGTTTGAGGTTATGTGAGGTTAGGTTTGAGGTTATGTGAGGTTAGGTTTGAGGTTATGTGAGGTTAGGTTTGAGGTTATGTGAGGTTAGGTTTGAGGTTAGGTTAGGTTAGGTTTGAGGTTATGTGAGGTTAGGTTTGAGGTTATGTGAGGTTAGGTTTGAGGTTATGTGAGGTTAGGTTTGAGGTTATGTGAGGTTAGGTTTGAGGTTATGTGAGGTTAGGTTTGAGGTTATGTGAGGTTAGGTTTGAGGTTATGTGAGGTTAGGTTTGAGGTTATGTGAGGTTAGGTTTGAGGTTATGTGAGGTTAGGTTTGAGGTTATGTGAGGTTAGGTTTGAGGTTATGTGAGGTTAGGTTTGAGGTTATGTGAGGTTAGGTTTGAGGTTATGTGAGGTTAGGTTTGAGGTTATGTGAGGTTAGGTTTGAAGTTATGTGAGGTTAGGTTTGAGGTTATATGAGGTTAGGTTTGAGTTTATGTGAGGTTAGGTTTGAGGTTATGTGAGGTTAGGTTTGAGGTTATGTGAGGTTAGGTTTGAGGTTATGTGAGGTTAGGTTTGAGGTTATGTGAGGTTAGGTTTGAGGTTATGTGAGGTTAGGTTTGAGGTTATGTGAGGTTAGGTTTGAGGTTATGTGAGGTTAGGTTTGAGGTTAGTTTAAGTTAGGTTAGGTTTGAGGTTAGGTTAGGTTTGAGGTTAGGTTAGGTTCGGTAATTTTTGAGGTTAGGGTAGGTTAGGTTAGGTTTGAGGTTAGGTTAGGTTAGGTTTGAGGTTAGGTTAGGTTAGGTTAGGTTTGAGGTTAGGTTAGGTTTGAGGTTAGGTTAGGTTAGGTTAGGTTTGAGGTTAGGTTAGGTTAGGTTAGGTTTGAGGTTAGGTTAGGTCAGGTTAGGTTTGAGGTTAGGTTAGGTTAGGTTTAAGGTTAGGTTAGGTTAGGTTTGAGGTTTGGTTAGGTTAGGTTAGGTTTGAGGTTAGGTTAGGTTAGGTTTGAGGTTAGGTTAGGTTAGGTTAGGTTTGAGGTTAGGTTAGGTTAGGTTAGGTTTGAGGTTAGGTTAGGTTAGGTTAGGTTTGAGGTTAGGTTAGGTTAGGTTTGAGGTTAGGTTAGGTTAGGTTTGAGGTTAGGTTAGGTTGGGTTAGGTTAGGTTTGTGGTTAGGTGAGGTTAGGTTAGGTTAGGTTTGGTCTGAGGTTAGGTTAGGTTAGGTTTGAGGTTAGGTTAGGTTGGGTTAGGTTAGGTTTGAGGTTAGGTGAGGTTAGGTTTTAGGTTATGTGAGGTTAGGTTAGGTTTGAGGTTAGGTTAGGTTAGGTTAGGTTTGAAGTTAGGTTAGGTTAGGTTAGGTTTGAGGTTAGGTTAGGTTAGGTTAGGTTTGAGGTTAGGTTAGGTTTGAGGTTAGGTTAGGTTAGGTTAGGTTTGAGGTTAGGTTAGGTTAGGTTTGAGGTTAGGTTAGGTTAGGTTAGGTTTGAGGTTTGGTTAGGTTAGGTTAGGTTTGAGGTTAGGTTAGGTTAGGTTTGAGGTTAGGTTAGGTTAGGTTTGACGTTAGGTTAGGTTAGGTTAGGTTTGAGGTTAGGTTAGGTTAGGTTAGGTTTGAGGTTAGGTTAGGTTAGGTTAGGTTTGAGGTTAGGTTAGGTTAGGTTAGGTTTGAGGTTAGGTTAGGTTAGGTTAGGTTTGAGATTAGGTTAGGTTAGGTTAGGTTTGAGGTTAGGTTAGGTTAGGTTTGAGGTTAGGTTAGGTTAGGTTAGGTTTGAGGTTAGGTTATGTTTGAGGTTAGGTTAGGTTAGGTTTGAAGTTAGGTTAGGTTAGGTTAGGTTTGAGGTTAGGTTAGGTTAGGTTAGGTTTGAGGTTAGGTTAGGTTAGGTTAGGTTTGAGGTTAGGTTAGGTTAGGTTTCAGGTTAGGTTAGGTTAGGTTAGGTTTGAGGTTTGGTTAGGTTAGGTTAGGTTTGAGGTTAGGTTAGGTTAGGTTAGGTTTGAGGTTAGGTTAGGTTAGGTTAGGTTTGAAGTTAGGTTAGGTTAGGTTAGGTTTGAGGTTAGGTTAGGTTAGGTTAGGTTTGAGGTTAGGTTAGGTTAGGTTTGAGGTTAGGTTAGGTTAGGCTTGAGGTTAGGTTAGGTTAGGTTAGGTTAGGTTTGGTCTGAGGTTAGGTTAGGTTGGGTTAGGTTAGGTTTGTGGTTAGGTGAGGTTAGGTTAGGTTAGGTTTGGTCTGAGGTTAGGATAGGTTAGGTTTGAGGTTAGGTTAGGTTGGGTTAGGTTAGGTTTGAGGTTATGTGAGGTTAGGTTTGAGGTTATGTGAGGTTAGGTTTGAGGTTATGTGAGGTTAGGTTTGAGGATATGTGAGGTTAGGTTTGAGTTTATGTGAGGTTTGGTTTGAGGTTATGTGAGGTTAGGTTTGAGGTTATGTGAGGTTAGGTTTGAGGTTATGTGAGGTTAGGTTTGAGGTTATGTGAGGTTAGGTTTGAGGTTATGTGAGGTTAGGTTTGAAGTTATGTGAGGTTAGGTTATGTGAGGTTAGGTTTGAGGTTATGTGAGGTTAGGTTTGAGGTTAGTTTAAGTTAGGTTAGGTTTGAGGTTAGGTTAGGTTTTAGGTTAGGTTAGGTTAGGTTATTTTTGAGGTTAGGTTAGGTTACGTTAGGTTTGAGGTTAGGTTAGGTTAGGTTTGAGGTTAGGTTAGGTTAGGTTTGAGGTTAGGTTAGGTTTGAAGTTAGGTTAGGTTAGGTTAGGTTTGAGGTTAGGTTAGGTTAGGTTAGGTTTGAGGTTAGGTTAGGTCAGGTTAGGTTTGAGGTTAGGTTAGGTTAGGTTTAAGGTTAGGTTAGGTTAGGTTAGGTTTGAGGTTTGGTTAGGTTAGGTTAGGTTTGAGGTTAGGTTAGGTTAGGTTTGAGGTTAGGTTAGGTTAGGTTAGGTTTGAGGTTAGGTTAGGTTAGGTTAGGTTTGAGGTTAGGTTAGGTTAGGTTAGGTTTGAGGTTAGGTTAGGTTAGGTTTGAGGTTAGGTTAGGTTAGGTTTAAGGTTAGGTTAGGTTAGGTTAGGTTTGAGGTTAGGTTAGGTTAGGTTAGGTTTGAGATTAGGTTAGGTTAGGTTAGGTTTGAGGTTAGGTTAGGTTAGGTTTGAGGTTAGGTTAGGTTAGGTTAGGTTTGAGGTTAGGTTATGTTTGAGGTTAGGTTAGGTTAGGTTTGAGGTTAGGTTAGGTTAGGTTAGGTTTGAGGTTAGGTTAGGTTAGGTTAGGTTTGAGGTTAGGTTAGGTTAGGTTAGGTTTGAGGTTAGGTTAGGTTAGGTTTCAGGTTAGGTTAGGTTAGGTTAGGTTTGAGGTTTGGTTAGGTTAGGTTAGGTTTGAGGTTAGGTTAGGTTAGGCTAGGTTTGAGGTTAGGTTAGGTTAGGTTTGAGGTTAGGTTAGGTTAGGTTAGGTTTGAGGTTAGGTTAGGTTTGAGGTTAGGTTAGGTTTGAGGTTAGGTTAGGTTAGGTTTGAGGTTAGGTTAGGTTAGGTTAGGTTTGAAGTTAGGTTAGGTTAGGTTTGAGGTTAGGTTAGGTTAGGTTAGGTTAGGTTTGAGGTTAGGTTAGGTTAGGTTAGGTTTGAGGTTAGGTTAGGTTGGGTTAGGTTAGGTTTGTGGTTAGGTGAGGTTAGGTTAGGTTAGGTTTGGTCTGAGGTTAGGTTAGGTTAGGTTTGAGGTTAGGTTTGAGGTTATGTGAGGTTAGGTTTGAAGTTATGTGAGGTTAGGTTTGAGGATATGTGAGGTTAGGTTTGAGTTTATGTGAGGTTAGGTTTGAGGTTATGTGAGGTTAGGTTTGAGGTTATGTGAGGTTACGTTTGAGGTTATGTGAGGTTAGGTTTGAGGTTATGTGAGGTTAGGTTTGAGGTTATGTGAGGTTAGGTTTGAAGTTATGTGAGGTTAGGCTATGTGAGGTTAGGTTTGAGGTTATGTGAGGTTAGGTTTGTGGTTAGTTCAAGTTAGGTTAGGTTTGAGGTTAGGTTAGGTTTGAGGTTAGGTTAGGTTAGGTTATTTTTGAGGTTAGGTTAGGTTAGGTTAGGTTTGAGGTTAGGTTAGGTTAGGTTTGAGGTTAGGTTAGGTTAGGTTTGAGGTTAGGTTAGGTTAGGTTTGAGGTTAGGTTAGGTTAGGTTAGGTTTGAGGTTAGGTTAGGTTAGGTTAGGTTTGAGGTTAGGTTAGGTCAGGTTAGGTTTGAGGTTAGGTTAGGTTAGGTTTAAGGTTAGGTTAGGTTAGGTTAGGTTTGAGGTTTGGTTAGG
>JAWQEG010005484.1:75000-77500 GCA_033782935.1 Petrolisthes cinctipes | reverse complement strand
GGTTAGGTTTGAGATTATGTGAGGTTAGGTTTGAGGTTATGTGAGGTTAGGTTTGAGGTTATGTGAGGTTAGGTTTGAGGTTATGTGAGGTTAGGTTTGAGGTTATGTGAGGTTAGGTTTGAGGTTAGTTTAAGTTAGGTTAGGTTTGAGGTTAGGTTAGGTTAGGTTATTTTTGAGGTTAGGTTAGGTTAGGTTAGGTTTGAGGTTAGGTTAGGTTAGGTTAGGTTTGAGGTTAGGTTAGGTTAGGTTAGGTTTGAGATTAGGTTAGGTTAGGTTAGGTTTGAGGTTAGGTTAGGTTAGGTTTTAGGTTAGGTTAGGTTAGGTTAGGTTTGGTTAGGTTAGGTTAGGTTAGGTTAGGTTAGGTTAGGTTTGAGGTTAGGTTAGGTTGGGTTAGGTTAGGTTTGTGGTTAGGTGAGGTTAGGTTAGGTTAGGTTTGGTCTGAGGTTAGGTTAGGTTAGGTTTGAGGTTAGGTTTGAGGTTATGTGAGGTTAGGTTTGAGGTTATGTGAGGTTAGGTTTGAGGATATGTGAGGTTAGGTTTGAGTTTATGTGAGGTTAGGTTTGAGGTTATGTGAGGTTAGGTTTGAGGTTATGTGAGGTTACGTTTGAGGTTATGTGAGGTTAGGTTTGAGGTTATGTGAGGTTAGGTTTGAGGTTATGTGAGGTTAGGTTTGAAGTTATGTGAGGTTAGGCTATGTGAGGTTAGGTTTGAGGTTATGTGAGGTTAGGTTTGAGGTTAGTTTAAGTTAGGTTAGGTTTGAGGTTAGGTTAGGTTTGAGGTTAGGTTAGGTTAGGTTATTTTTGAGGTTAGGTTAGGTTAGGTTAGGTTTGAGGTTAGGTTAGGTTAGGTTTGAGGTTAGGTTAGGTTAGGTTTGAGGTTAGGTTAGGTTAGGTTTGAGGTTAGGTTAGGTTAGGTTATTTTTGAGGTTAGGTTAGGTTAGGTTAGGTTTGAGGTTAGGTTAGGTTAGGTTTGAGGTTAGGTTAGGTTAGGTTTGAGGTTAGGTTAGGTTAGGTTTGAGGTTAGGTTAGGTTAGGTTAGGTTTGAGGTTAGGTTAGGTTTGAGGTTAGGTTAGGTTAGGTTTGAGGTTAGGTTAGGTTAGGTTAGGTTTGAGGTTAGGTTAGGTTAGGTTAGGTTTGAGGTTAGGTTAGGTTAGGTTTAAGGTTAGGTTAGGTTAGGTTAGGTTTGAGGTTTGGTTAGGTTAGGTTAGGTTTGAGGTTAGGTTAGGTTAGGTTAGGTTTGAGGTTAGGTTAGGTTAAGTTAGGTTTGAGGTTATGTGAGGTTAGGTTTCAGGTTATGTGAGGTTAGGTTTGAGGTTATGTTAGGTTAGGTTTGAGGTTATGTGAGGTTAGGTTTGAGGTTATGTGAGGTTAGGTTTGAGGTTATGTGAGGTTAGGTTTGAGGTTATGTGAGGTTAGGTTTGAGGTTATGTGAGGTTAGGTTTGAGGTTATGTGAGGTTAGGTTTGAGGTTATGTGAGGTTAGGTTTCAGGTTATGTGAGGTTAGGTTTGAGGTTATGTGAGGTTAGGTTTGAGGTTATGTGAGGTTAGGTTTGAGGTTATGTGAGGTTAGGTTTGAGGTTATGTGAGGTTAGGTTTGAGGTTATGTGAGGTTAGGTTTGAGGTTATGTGAGGTTAGGTTTGAAGTTATGTGAGGTTAAGTTTGAGGTTATGTGAGGTTAGGTTTGAGGTTATTTGAGGTTAGGTTTAAAGTTATGTGAGGTTAGGTTTGAGGTTATGTGAGGTTAGGTTTGAGGTTATGTGAGGTTAGGTTTGAGGTTATGTGAGGTTAGGTTTGAGGTTATGTGAGGTTAGGTTTGAGGTTATGTGAGGTTAGGTTTGAAGTTATGTGAGGTTAGGTTTGAGGTTATGTGAGGTTAGGTTTGAGTTTATGTGAAGTTAGTTTTGAGGTTATGTGAGGTTAGGTTTGAGGTTATGTGAGGTTAGGTTTGAGGTTATGTGAGGTTAGGTTTGAGGTTATGTGAGGTTAGGTTTGAGGTTATGTGAGGTTAGGTTTGAGGTTATGTGAGGTTAGGTTTGAGGTTATGTGAGGTTAGGTTTGAGGTTATGTGAGGCTAGGTTTGAGGTTATGTGAGGTTAGGTTTGAGGTTAGTTTAAGTTAGGTTAGGTTTGAGGTTAGGTTAGGTTTGAGGTTAGGTTAGGTTAGGTTATTTTTGAGGTTAGGTTAGGTTAGGTTAGGTTTGAGGTTAGGTTAGGTTAGGTTAGGTTTGAGGTTAGGTTAGGTTAGGTTAGGTTTGAGATTAGGTTAGGTTAGGTTAGGTTTGAGGTTAGGTTAGGTTAGGTTTGAGGTTAGGTTAGGTTAGGTTAGGTTTGAGGTTAGGTTAGGTTTGAGGTTAGGTTAGGTTAGGTTTGAGGTTAGGTTAGGTTAGGTTAGGTTAGGTTAGGTTAGGTTAGGTTTGAGGTTAGGTTAGGTTAGGTTAGGTTTGAGGTTAGGTTAGGTTAGGTTTAAGGTTAGGTTAGGTTAGGTTAGGTTTGAGGTTTGA
>JAWQEG010005484.1:65000-67500 GCA_033782935.1 Petrolisthes cinctipes | reverse complement strand
GAGGTTTGAGGTTATGTGAGGTTAGGTTTGAGTTTATGTGAGGTTAAATTTGAGGTTATGTGAGGTTAGGTTTGAGGTTATGTGAGGTTAGGTTTGAGGTTATGTGAGGTTAGGTTTGAGGTTATGTGAGGTTAGGTTTGAGGTTATGTGAGGTTAGGTTTGAGGTTAGTTTAAGTTAGGTTAGGTTTGAGGTTAGGTTAGGTTAGGTTATTTTTGAGATTAGGTTAGGTTAGGTTAGGTTTGAGGTTAGGTTAGGTTAGGTTTTAGGTTAGGTTAGGTTAGGTTAGGTTTGAGGTTAGGTTAGGTTTGAGGTTAGGTTAGGTTAGGTTTGAGGTTAGGTTAGGTTAGGTTAGGTTTGAGGTTAGGGTAGGTTAGGTTAGGATTGAGGTTAGGTTAGGTTAGGTTAGGTTTGAGGTTAGGTTAGGTTAGGTTTAAGGTTAGGTTAGGTTAGGTTAGGTTTGAGGTTTGGTTAGGTTAGGTTAGGTTTGAGGTTAGGTTAGGTTAGGTTAGGTTTGAGGTTAGGTTAGGTTAGGTTAGGTTTGAGGTTATGTGAGGTTAGGTTTAAGGTTATGTGAGGTTAGGTTTGAGGTTATGTGAGGTTAGGTTTGAGGTTATGTGAGGTTAGGTTTGAGGTTATGTGAGGTTAGGCTTGAGGTTATGTGAGGTTAGGTTTGAGGTTATGTGAGGTTAGGTTTGAGGTTATGTGAGGTTAGGTTTGAGGTTATGTGAGGTTAGGTTTGAGGTTATGTGAGGTTAGGTTTGAGGTTAGGTTAGGTTAGGTTTGAGGTTATGTGAGATTAGGTTTGAGGTTAGGTTAGGTTAGGTTTGAGGTTAGGTTAGGTTAGGTTTGAGGTTAGGTTAGGTTAGGTTTGAGGTTAGGTTAGGTTAGGTTAGGTTTGAGGTTAGGTTAGGTAAGGTTAGGTTTGAGGTTAGGTTAGGTTAGGTTTAAGGTTAGGTTAGGTTAGGTTAGGTTTGAGGTTTGGTTAGGTTAGGTTAGGTTTGAGGTTAGGTTAGGTTAGGTTTGAGGTTAGGTTAGGTTAGGTTAGGTTTGAGGTTAGGTTAGGTTAGGTTAGGTTTGAGGTTAGGTTAGGTTACGTTAGGTTTGAGGTTAGGTTAGGTTAGGTTTGAGGTTAGGTTAGGTTAGGTTTGAGGTTAGGTTAGGTTAGGTTAGGTTTGAAGTTAGGTTAGGTTAGGTTAGGTTTGAGGTTAGGTTAGGTTAGGTTAGGTTTGAGGTTAGGTTAGGTTTGAGGTTAGGTTAGGTTAGGTTAGGTTTGAGGTTAGATTAGGTTAGGTTAGGTTTGAGGTTAGGTTAGGTTAGGTTAGGTTTGAGGTTTGGTTAGGTTAGGTTAGGTTTGAGGTTAGGTTAGGTTAGGTTAGGCTTGAGGTTAGGTTAGGTTAGGTTTGACGTTAGGTTAGGTTAGGTTAGGTTTGAGGTTAGGTTAGGTTAGGTTAGGTTTGAGGTTAGGCTAGGTTAGGTTAGGTTTGAGGTTAGGTTAGGTTAGGTTAGGTTTGAGGTTAGGTTAGGTTAGGTTAGGTTTGAGATAAGGTTAGGTTAGGTTAGGTTTGAGGTTAGGTTAGGTTAGGTTTGAGGTTAGGTTAGGTTAGGTTAGGTTTGAGGTTAGGTTAGGTTTGAGGTTAGGTTAGGTTAGGTTTGAGGTTAGGTTAGGTTAGGTTAGGTTTGAGGTTAGGTTAGGTTAGGTTAGGTTTGAGGTTAGGTTAGGTTAGGTTAGGTTTGAGGTTAGGTTAGGTTAGGTTTAAGGTTAGGTTAGGTTAGGTTAGGTTTGAGGTTTGGTTAGGTTAGGTTAGGTTTGAGGTTAGGTTAGGTTAGGTTAGGTTTGAGGTTAGGTTAGGTTAAGTTAGGTTTGAGGTTATGTGAGGTTAGGTTTAAGGTTATGTGAGGTTAGGTTTGAGGTTATGTGAGGTTAGGTTTGAGGTTATGTGAGGTTAGGTTTGAGGTTATGTGAGGTTATGTGAGGTTAGGTTTGAGGTTATGTGAGGTTAGGTTTGAGGTTATGTGAGGTTAGGTTTGAGGTTATGTGAGGTTAGGTTTCAGGTTATGTGAGGTTAGGTTTGAGGTTATGTGAGGTTAGGTTTGAGGTTATGTGAGGTTAGGTTTGAGGTTATGTGAGGTTAGGTTTGAGGTTATGTGAGGTTAGGTTTGAGGTTATGTGAGGTTAGGTTTGAGGTTATGTGAGGTTAGGTTTGAGGTTATGTGAGGTTAGGTTTGAAGTTATGTGAGGTTAAGTTTGAGGTTATGTGAGGTTAGGTTTGAGGTTATTTGAGGTTAGGTTTAAAGTTATGTGAGGTTAGGTTTGAGGTTATGTGAGGTTAGGTTTGAGGTTATGTGAGGTTAGGTTTGAGGTTATGTGAGGTTAGGTTTGAGGTTATGTGAGGTTAGGTTTGAGGTTATGTGAGGTTAGGTTTGAAGTTATGTGAGGTTAGGTTTGAGGTTATGTGAGGTTAGGTTTGAGTTTATGTGAGGTTAGGTTTGAGGTTATGT
>JAWQEG010005484.1:55000-57500 GCA_033782935.1 Petrolisthes cinctipes | reverse complement strand
CAAACCTAACCTCACATAACCTCAAACCTAACCTCACATAACCTCAAACCTAACCTCACATAACCTCAAACCTAACCTCACATAAACTCAAACCTAACCTCACATAACCTCAAACCTAACCTCACATAACTTCAAACCTAACCTCACATAACCTCAAACCTAACCTCACATAACCTCAAACCTAACCTCACATAACCTCAAACCTAACCTCACATAACCTCAAACCTAACCTCACATAACCTCAAACCTAACCTCACATAACCTCAAACCTAACCTCACATAACCTCAAACCTAACCTCACATAACCTCAAACCTAACCTCACATAACCTCAAACATAACCTCACATAAACTCAAACCTAACCTCACATAACCTCAAACCTAACCTCACATAACTTCAAACCTAACCTCACATAACCTCAAACCTAACCTCACATAACCTCAAACCTAACCTCACATAACATCAAACCTAACCTCACATAACCTCAAACCTAACCTCACATAACCTCAAACCTAACCTCACATAACTTTAAACCTAACCTCACATAACCTCAAACCTAACCTCACATAACCTCAAACTTAACCTAACCTAACCTCAAACCTAACCTGACCTAACCTAACTTTAAACCTTACCTAACCTAACCTAACCTCAAACCTAACCTAACCTAACCTAACCTCAAACCTAACCTAACCTCAAACCTAACCTAACCTAACCTAACCTCAAACCTAACCTAACCTAACCTCAAACCTAACCTAACCTAACCTAACCTCAAAAATAACCTAACCTAACCTAACCTCAAACCTAACCTAACCTCAAACCTAACCTAACTTAAACTAACCTCAAACCTAACCTCACATAACCTCAAACCTAACCTCACATAACCTCAAACCTAACCTCACATAACCTCAAACCTAACCTCACATAACCTCAAACCTAGCCTCACATAACCTCAAACCTAACCTCACATAACCTCAAACCTAACCTCACATAACCTCAAACCTAACCTCACATAAACTCAAACCTAACCTCACATAACCTCAAACCTAACCTCACATAACTTCAAACCTAACCTCACATAACCTCAAACCTAACCTCACATAACCTCACATAACCTCAAACCTAACCTAACCTAACCACAAACCTAACCTCACATAACCTCAAACCTAACCTCACATAACCTCAAACCTAACCTCACATAACCTCAAACCTAACCTCACATAACCTCAAACCTAACCTCACATAACCTCAAACCTAACCTCACCTAACCTCAAACCTAACCTCACATAACCATAAACCTAACCTTACATAACCTTAAACCTAACCTCACATAACCTCAAACCTAACCTAACCTAACCTAACCTCAAACCTAACCTAACCTAACCTAACCTCAAACCTAACCTAACCTAACCAAACCTCAAACCTAACCTAACCTAACCTAACCTTAAACCTAACCTAACCTAACCTCAAACCTAACCTAACCTAACCTAACCTCAAACCTAACCTAACCTAACCTAACCTCAAACCTAACCCAACCTAACCTAACCTCAAACTTAACCTAACCTAACCTCAAACCTAACCTAACCTCAAACCTAACCTAACCTAACCTAACCTAAAACCTAACCTAACCTAACCTCAAACCTAACCTAACCTAACCTAATCTCAAACCTAACCTAACCTAACCTAACCTCAAACCTAACCTAACCTAACCTAACCTCAAACCTAACCTAACCTAACCTAACCTCAAACCTAACCTAACCTAACCTAACCTCAAACCTAACCTAACCTAACCTAACCTCAAAAATAACCTAACCTAACCTAACCTCAAACCTAACCTAACTTAAACTAACCTCAAACCTAACCTCACATAACCTCAAACCTAACCTCACATAACCTCAAACCTAACCTCACATAACCTCAAACCTAACCTCACATAACCTCAAACCTAACCTCACATAACCTCAAATTTAACCTCACATAAACTCAAACCTAACCTCACATAACCTCAAACCTCAAACCTAACCTAACGTAACCTAACCTAACCTAACCTAACCTCACCTCAAACCTAACCTAACCTAACCTAACCTCAAACCTAACCTAACCTAACCTAACCTCAAACCTAACCTAACCTAACCTCAAACCTAACCTAACCTAACCTCAAACCTAACCTAACCTCAAACCTAACCTAACCTAACCTAACCTCAAACCTAACCTAACCTAACCTCAAACCTAACCTAACCTAACCTAATCTCAAACCTAACCTAACCTAACCTAACCTCAAACCTAACCTAACCTAACCTAACCTCAAACCTAACCTAACCTAACCTAACCTCAAAAATAACCTAACCTAACCTAACCTCAAACCTAACCTAACCTCAAACCTAACCTAACTTAAACTAACCTCAAACCTAACCTCACATAACCTCAAACCTAACCTCACATAACCTCAAACCTAACCTCACATAACCTCAAACCTAACCTCACATAACCTCAAACCTAACCTC
>JAWQEG010005484.1:47500-50000 GCA_033782935.1 Petrolisthes cinctipes | reverse complement strand
TAACCTAACCTAACCTCAAACCTAACCTAACCTCAAACCTAACCTAACTTAAACTAACCTCAAACCTAACCTCACATAACCTCAAACCTAACCTCACATAACCTCAAACTTAACCTCACATAACCTCAAACCTAACCTCACATAACCTCAAACCTAACCTCACATAACCTCAAACCTAACCTCACATAACCTCAAACCTAACCTCACATAACCTCAAACCTAACCTCACATAACCTCAAACCTAACCTCACATAAACTCAAACCTAACCTCACATAACCTCAAACCTAACCTCACATAACTTCAAACCTAACCTCACATAACCTCAAACCTAACCTCACATAACCTCAAACCTAACCTCACATAACCTCAAACCTAACCTCACATAACCTCAAACCTAACCTCACATAACCTCAAACCTAACCTCACATAACCTCAAACCTAACCTCACATAACCTCAAACCTAACCTCACATAACCTCAAACCTAACCTCACATAACCTCAAACATAACCTCACATAAACTCAAACCTAACCTCACATAACCTCAAACCTAACCTCACATAACTTCAAACCTAACCTCACATAACCTCAAACCTAACCTCACATAACCTCAAACCTAACCTCACATAACATCAAACCTAACCTCACATAACCTCAAACCTAACCTCACATAACCTCAAACCTAACCTCACATAACTTTAAACCTAACCTCACATAACCTCAAACCTAACCTCACATAACCTCAAACTTAACCTAACCTAACCTCAAACCTAACCTGACCTAACCTAACTTTAAACCTTACCTAACCTAACCTAACCTCAAACCTAACCTAACCTAACCTAACCTCAAACCTAACCTAACCTCAAACCTAACCTAACCTAACCTAACCTCAAACCTAACCTAACCTAACCTCAAACCTAACCTAACCTAACCTAACCTCAAAAATAACCTAACCTAACCTAACCTCAAACCTAACCTAACCTCAAACCTAACCTAACTTAAACTAACCTCAAACCTAACCTCACATAACCTCAAACCTAACCTCACATAACCTCAAACCTAACCTCACATAACCTCAAACCTAACCTCACATAACCTCAAACCTAGCCTCACATAACCTCAAACCTAACCTCACATAACCTCAAACCTAACCTCACATAACCTCAAACCTAACCTCACATAAACTCAAACCTAACCTCACATAACCTCAAACCTAACCTCACATAACTTCAAACCTAACCTCACATAACCTCAAACCTAACCTCACATAACCTCACATAACCTCAAACCTAACCTAACCTAACCACAAACCTAACCTCACATAACCTCAAACCTAACCTCACATAACCTCAAACCTAACCTCACATAACCTCAAACCTAACCTCACATAACCTCAAACCTAACCTCACATAACCTCAAACCTAACCTCACATAACCTCAAACCTAACCTCACATAACCATAAACCTAACCTTACATAACCTTAAACCTAACCTCACATAACCTCAAACCTAACCTAACCTAACCTAACCTCAAACCTAACCTAACCTAACCTAACCTCAAACCTAACCTAACCTAACCAAACCTCAAACCTAACCTAACCTAACCTAACCTTAAACCTAACCTAACCTAACCTCAAACCTAACCTAACCTAACCTAACCTCAAACCTAACCTAACCTAACCTAACCTCAAACCTAACCCAACCTAACCTAACCTCAAACTTAACCTAACCTAACCTCAAACCTAACCTAACCTCAAACCTAACCTAACCTAACCTAACCTAAAACCTAACCTAACCTAACCTCAAACCTAACCTAACCTAACCTAATCTCAAACCTAACCTAACCTAACCTAACCTCAAACCTAACCTAACCTAACCTAACCTCAAACCTAACCTAACCTAACCTAACCTCAAACCTAACCTAACCTAACCTAACCTCAAACCTAACCTAACCTAACCTAACCTCAAAAATAACCTAACCTAACCTAACCTCAAACCTAACCTAACTTAAACTAACCTCAAACCTAACCTCACATAACCTCAAACCTAACCTCACATAACCTCAAACCTAACCTCACATAACCTCAAACCTAACCTCACATAACCTCAAACCTAACCTCACATAACCTCAAATTTAACCTCACATAAACTCAAACCTAACCTCACATAACCTCAAACCTCAAACCTAACCTAACGTAACCTAACCTAACCTAACCTAACCTCAAACCTAACCTAACCTAACCTAACCTCAAACCTAACCTAACCTAACCTAACCTCAAACCTAACCTAACCTAACCTCAAACCTAACCTAACCTAACCTCAAACCTAACCTAACCTCAAACCTAACCTAACCTAACCTAACCTCAAACCTAACCTAACCTAACCTCAAACCTAACCTAACCTAACCTAATCTCAAACCTAACCTAACCTAACCTAACCTCAAACCTAACCTAACCTAACCTAACCTCAAACCTAACCTAACCTAACCTAACCTCAAAAAT